>CM027571.2:26233550-26326550 GCA_015852605.2 Populus deltoides | reverse complement strand
AGCGTCTGGGAACTCCAACTCATTGAGTCCTTAAGCACTCCCTATTCAGTGAGTAATATTAACTCTTTAACAAGTACTTATTTCGCTTTCACATTTCCCCACTAACTTCTGGCTTGTGGGGTTTTCAGTATGAGCTTCACGCCAATCGATTTGAGGAGCTGAAGCAAGAAGCTAAAAGAGCACTCGTGTCCACCAATGAGCCTCGTGCCAAATTAAAGCTGATTGATTCAATTCAACGGCTGGGAGTTGCTTATCATTTCGAAAGAGAGATTGAAGAAGCTATAAAGCTTACTGAAGTAGACGTTAATGGGGATCTTCATACAACTTCATTGCACTTTCGGCTTCTAAGGCAGCATGCCTTTTCAGTGAGCACAGGTGATATTACTCTCACAAGTCTAGATGCAATTAGTTTTATATATTCTAATTACTAGTTGTTGTGCCCCGCTTATTCCAACTTAAAATAGCAATTTCAATGTTTATCAAAACCTCGATGTCCAATTTATTTTTTTATTTATTTTTATAATGATCGAGTCATTTTTTATCGAAAAACATGTTCTTTCATCAACTAATTATATAAAAACATATTATATTATAATTTTGTGTAAATGGAATTAACATGTATAGCTATAACGTCGTCTCGAGAAAGATGGCGAATGTCCCCACTGCTTATAAAGCCTTGGACCCATCCTCATGAACTGATTATATAAAAATATGTTATAATTTTGTGTGGATGGAATTAACATATATGGTTAAAATATCACATCAAAAAAAGAGCGAGCGTTCCACCTCCTTGTAAAGCCTCGCAATTCTTATCATGTAAGAGGGTGTTTGAATGGATAGGGACTTGTGTTTTTTTTTTTTTTATTAAAAAATATATTTTTATAGCTTTTAAAAATATAATTTATACTTAAAAAATGTTATATTTTAATAATAAAAATCACCACACCTCCAAACCAAATACCCTTTAAGCATCTCTAATTAACAGGAGCGATGCTCCAAAATCCAAATGCTTACAAAACCTTTGACAAGCTCCTGTACCTTTTGAGATTAGTTAGGTTTTTTGAGGTTGGGCCTCGAACCCTTTTCTAGACTTAGCCCATTTGTCTCTTCTAGACTTATTTATCTCCTCTCTTAAATTCAATATATATTTTTTAGATAATAATTTTCTTAAATTCCCAGCAACAAGTGTAACTGAGGTAGTATTATGGGGGTTTGGGTTTTTAAAATAATATACGGCTTTTGGATCATTTGCTTTTGTATGAGTCTTATCCTTAGCCCTCCTCACTAAATCCACCAATACTCTCCTGGATGGGCTTCCCACTTTGAATTTCCTCAGACTTCTTAGTATTTTGGGCATGAAACTCGTCTCCATAATCTATCAAGCTGTCCATCTAGCTGTTTTTTGCCATGTATTTGTCTTTCAAACTCTTGTTCCTCATCAAGAGAGCATTTTGATTATTCATCAACCCCTCTCCCACTTCAATTCCCTCCATCTCGGGATTTCCTGTATCTGTAACGCTTGTTTCCATATTATTCCCATGCAGCACATCAAACCATGATTCCCTCTCTTGCAGCACATCAAACCTTGATCCCCTCTCCTGGTTTTTCTCTATTACCCCTCTTGAGGTCCCTGTGTCCGTGATGTTTGGTTGTGATCTTCTCCCCTAATTTGTTGGCATATTTTGCTCCTTTGACAATGTTAACTTCCCATATCTTTCTCGCCGTCTTCCTCATGACCATCCACTTACCATACTGATCTGTAATCTCTGGTCTGATCTCCGGTGCCTTAACATCAATGCCCACACCACAGTTTGTAACTGTTTCCCTCAGACTTTGATCCATCGCAGTTGCTATCATGACCGGTCTCCCCATGCTTTTCACCATAAGGACAATTTTCTTTTTTATGCCCGTATTGACCACACTAGAAGCATATCAGATGCAACCCCTCATAGGTTATCCGTCGAATATGTCGTCTTAATTTAGACTTCGATAACAATGACTTTGTAAGATCAACTTCTACACATAAGCGTACATAGTGTCCTCGTGTGCCAATAGCAGTGGTTCTGTCAATCTTAAACGTTCTCCCGATGTAGTTTCCTATCATCCAAGGCAGCCCATTTGTAGGGAATTCCGACCGGTGATGTTTTGATATTTGCTCATAGGAGGTAAAGCACACTGACACAATATTTAACGTGGTTCGGCAAACTGCCTACATCCACGGGAGAAGCCATTGCATTATATAGGGAGAGAACAAGATTTACAACAATAGAGGAGGAGGAATCATCCCCTCTTTGGCAACTCTCAACCTCACTCTATTTCTCTCTTTTCAGTGCTGCAATGGCAGCTACTGCTGGCTGCCTTGGCAGCCCACTCTCTCCTACATTTCTCACATCTTTGGCTCTACACACTCTCTTAACTCTCTCCTCTTAACTCTCTCACGTATGCCTCCATTTATAGGCATGAATGGTAAGACAACTTGGCCATAGATTATGGCACTAATGGTGGTAGCACATGGGTTGCACCATTTTGTCAATGGTTGGTGCAACTACCATTGACAATGGCAACCCTCTCTTCTTAGGGTAGGCTGCACATGTTATTGCCCAATAATGGCAATATCCCAACAATCACCCCCTTTGACATTTATGTGGGCAATTGTCCTCTTGCATCTTCAAAGACATGCTTGCATTCCCGCAGCTCTTCCAAGCTTACCATTCCGAGAGCGTCTTTGGCCAAGTTTCCAGGTACTTGCCAAACCTTTCAATCACCGGAGTCATCTAAGCACCCCTTGCTCACTCCAAAGGATCACTTCAACCGGATGGTTTGTCATATCTCATCCAAGAGTGTTTAACGCTTGTCTGGAACAACATCCCCCTTCAAGCATATCAACCATGCTTGGCCCGGAATGATTTATCAAGCCTTACACCAAGGCTTACAACACCCCCTCAAATGGATATTTCCAAGTGCGACAGTCATTGAGTATTTCAATATGATCACGAGCTCACCACTCTTCCAAGAGTCTACTCATCCCGAGGTTGCGTCTGCCCTCTGTTCCTCCCTAGGAACCACGCCTTACTTCTCCGTGAGTCTCCCGCTCTTAGTCTCAAGAGTCCAGGTAGCTCTCCCTTTTAACCATGGGGACAACCCATTAAAGGTTGATCCATCTCTATCTTCATACTCTGAGTATTACAATGTCATTACTGAGCTCACCACCTTGACAAGAGTCAACTTGTTCCCGGAACCTGCGCATGCCCTCTAATCCTTCATAGCAGTCGCGTCTTAATGCTCCACAAGCCATCCATTTATTGTCCAAGGCAAATGTCTTCTAACTCATTGATCTTTAGCATGGGGGCAATATCCATGAAAGTCAATCTTGCATTTGTCTTCATACTCATCATAGCCTCTTCATTGGCTATACACTTGTCCACTTATATCTAGCCATTACATTGGCTCTGGGGCGTTCTGAATTGGGCTCATATCGTGGCCCACACACCTTCTCCTGAGGTGTCTTCGCCCGTTGTCATGGGGCGGTCCGAAATTGGACTCATATCATGGTCCTCACACATTCCATCCGAGGTGTCTCCGTCTGTCGTCATGAGACGGTCTGATCTTGGACTCATATCATAGTCCTCACACCTTCCATCCGAGGTGTCTCCGCCTGTCGTCATGAGACGGTCTGAACATGGACTCATATCATGGTCCTCACACCTTCCATCCGAGGTGTCTCCGCCTATAGTCATGAGACGGTCTGAACTTGGACTCATGTCATGGTCCTCACACCTTCTATCCGAGGTGTCTCCGCCTGTCGTCATGAGACGGTCTGAACTTGGACTCATGTCATGGTCCTCACACCTTCTCCTGAGGTGTCTCTGCTTGTCGTCATGAGACGATCTGAACATGGACTCATATCAAGGTCCTCACACCTTCCATCAGAGGTGTCTCCGCCTATAGTCATGAGACGGTCTGAACTTGGACTCATATCATGGTCCTCACACCTTGCATCCGAGGTGTCTCCGCCTGTCTTCATGAGGCGGTTTGTACTTGGGCTCCTTTCATGGCCCACACACCTTTTTGCCTGAGGTGTCTCTGCTCGTTGTCATGCGGCGGTTTGTATTTGGGCTCGTTTCATGGCCCACACACCTTCGCCTCGAGGTGTCTCCGTCCGTCACGAAGCGGTCATATCCTCCTTCATCTGGGATGTCTCCAGTGACTCCAAGATTCTCTACCACCATGTGGACTTGGGAGAGATCACTGCCACTGATCACATAGAAATAGAGAGTTGCGTTATACTCCTCGCAATCCTCCACCTCGATTTCTATGTTTGGAGCTTCTACACCTTTCTGCTTGATAGCTCCACCCACACCAACTCTCTTTGGTGTCTTCGCCTTTCATCGGCGGTCGCACCCCTTAATTAGGTGCTTCTGCAACAGCTCATCTTTCCATCCTTGCATGCATTGGAAAGGTCCTCGCTTGTTGCCTTTATCAAGAGCACAAGAGACTTCCTGTTGTACAACTTTTCACACAGTCTCTGCTCTGAGCTTTATCTGGGAATTCTTCTTCTCCTTGCATCTGTTGTCTCATTACAGTACCTCGTTGGATCCTTCGGGTACTTCTGCACAATCTCCGTGTGCTCTCGTGCAATTTCGGTTTTCCAGATTTCTCCCTATTCTTTGCTTTTATGTTTGACAGCAGCTCATCCTGTCACAACATTTATCCAAGTCAAAATAGGGTGCCAATCTTTATCCCCTTGCTGTATTTCTCTTCCATTATCAGGGTCTTCATTAATTCTCCCTTCGAGAAATTACAGTCACCGAATCTAACTTCTTTGGAAAAATCACCACTCCATCAGATCCTTGAACATACGGAACCCAACTTCCCTTTTGGCCGTCATCTTGCTAGTCTTCAACAGTTTCATTACAAATCGTTACATATACAAAAATAGTACGTGTGGATGATCCTTCAACTAAGCAAGTTCCCGGGGAAAGATTTGGAGGGGTCACACCGGGTCCCGCTTTAAAACCCAATCTCCTAGACGTAACTTCTTAGAACGTATCTATCCACCGTACTGCCTTTTCGTATATACAACCATTTGCTAGCTTTGTTGCGGCTTTCCTTTACAAGTGATCTGGGGTATCCCGGTTTTATACCTGATTTCTCAACATCTGGCGAGACTACCAGTTCTTAGATTCGTCAAGATTGGTCTTCATCAATTTCCACTCTCCACCTCAAATTGTCCACTTGATTGGGTGTCTAGAGTGTCCCAATTTTGCCTTCCCTCAAGGCAATTAAAATTATCTCCACTTAGCAGTTCAGCACATGTAATTGGGTAAACATGTGTGACATGTTCTTCTTCATCTCTATCGACCACCATGATGACCTTTAGATGCCTCCTCATCGGGCAATCTCTTTTGTTAATTCACCACCACCACTTTTGGTCTCAAATCTCAATGATCGGACCATACCATTGCATCCGGAACGATCAAATTAGCTGGAAACAAGTCTGAAATCGTCCAAATCGCATTTCAGACGGCTAAGATTTGATCAAAACAATTCTGGCCTGATGAACGGCCCAGATTCAATCTCAGATCCGGTTGCACATAGACTCTGCTGCACAGAATCTTATCCCTCGGCTCGCGGCTCGGCTCGGCTTCAAAACGGCTCGGCTCAACTCGGCTCGACTTGGCTCGGCTCGCGGATGATGATGTGGAAGGTGGGTCCCACTTTGCTGACGTGTCTGCTGACTGGTCGATGATGTGGCTGCTGACATGGCATGCCTACTGTGCATGCTGACATCACACTTACATCAGGCTGATGTCATCCCCGCATGCCTCATCGTGCATCGCCGACATCACAATTATGTCATCCTGACGTCATTAATATCCGGGTCAGCCATGTGGGTCGGGTCAACTGGTATTCGGGTCGGGTCAGCCCATCCGGGCGAAGATGACGCGTGGGGCGCGTCCCGGCGTGGCGACGCCTTTGGCGGAGAGTGATGGAGAGTGCGGCCATGTCCGACGTCCGATTTTGACGCCGTTTTCACGGTGGCTTCTTGCCTCGGCCTCCTCTACACGGTGGTATGGTCAAAACACAATTTTGACAACTTTCATTTTTGAACAAAAATCAAACACCACTTCAAACCATATGCTCGATACCAATTGTAGGGAATTCACCGGTGATGTTCCGATATTTGCTCATAGGAGGTAAAGCACACCGACACAATATTTAACGTGGTTCGAAAACTGCCTACATCCACGGGAGAAGCCATTGCATTATATAGGGAGAGAACAAGATTTACAACAATAGAGGAGGAGGAATCATCCCCTCTTTGGCAACTCTCAACCTCACTCTATTTCTCTCTTTTCAGTGCTGCAATGGCAGCTACTGCTGGCTGCCTTGGCAGCCCACTCTCTCCTACATTTCTCACATCTTTGGCTCTACACACTCTCTCAACTCTCTCCTCTTAACTCTCTCACGTATGCCTCCATTTATAGGCATGAATGGTAAGACAACTTGGCCATAGATTATGGCACTAATGGTGGTAGCACATGGGTTGCACCATTTTGTCAATGGTTGGTGCAACTACCATTGACAATGGCAACCCTCTCTTCTTAGGGTAGGCTGCACATGTTATTGCCCAATAATGGCAATATCCCAACACCATTATCATAATATTCCATTGCGAGATCAGGCAATCTCACCCGAACTGCTACTCTGTCAATCGTGGCTTCAAATGGATCAAAATTTGGATGCCACGGTCTCATCGTGAGATAATGATCTGTAATCATCCACGGTCCTTTAAAAAGGACAAAATCTCTATCATCTGAATTTGAAGATTTTATCAGAAAAAAGTCATTACCCAAATCCACAAGTCCTAAATCCCCCTGAATCTTCCATAATGATTGTAGTCGTTCCAAGAGATAAGTATAACCTACTAGCTAGTTTTATGACCGGGCAATCTTCCTCCCTACTTTTCTCTTCCTCATCTTACTCGGACACATAGTGTTCCAGTTGGCTATCTTGCATTGACTGCTGTTCCAAAAAAGCAGAACCCAATAATGAGTCCTTCTAGCCGAAGCATCCCTCGTTTGTTTTGCCTTCCAACCCCTCGATCATCGGCTCCTCTTCCATAGGGCGTTTTCATTTCCTCTATCCGTCCTGATTTTCTTATTTTATCTAGCTAATAAATCAGTTTCCTCCATCGTGATTTCTCCTCGTTCCATCTCTCTTTTTTTTAGGTTAAGTTGGCACTTTTATCGAGAAAATATTAAACATGGTCTCTCAATTCGCCATGAACTTTTGACAGCTTGTCAGCAAAAATGAGTAGTAAATTGGATGATAATCGCAAGTACATGCCCCATTAATTTTCTTGAATAGAAAGATCAAATAAATAAATAAAAGGGTTGATTAAGCATTTTGTTTTTCCCTTTTCGTTTAAAAGGTTGAGAAGAGTGTAAACGTCTTTTTCTTTCCTTCCGTTATTAGCTATATTGAAATTTGTCTAATTAGGCCTCAAGCGTTTAAAAGGAAATAATATGAAGCAATGGTAAGAATACTGTATTTGTTATAATAATTTATTTCTATATTAATTATTTCTTATTTATGGAAAAATATTAGTGCTGTTCTCTTTTTCTGAAGTACATGGAATTGATAAGTAATTTGTGGTATTTTGGATCCGAAGTTAAGGGATTTTTTTCCTTTTTTTTCTGTGGGATGGTGAAAATTTACAGATGTGTTTGAAAAATTCAGAAGTAATAGAGATGGGAAATTCAAGGACAGCATAAGGATGGACGTTGCAGGACTTTTGAGTTTGTATGAAGCTTCATACCTTGGAATGCCTGGAGAAGATCATATTTTAGAAGAAGCCAAAAATTTCAGTATTAAACATCTCAAGTCATTGTTAGAGACAATAAAGGATGAAGTTCTAGCTAAGCAAGTGAAACAATCATTAGAAGTTCCTCTGCATTGGAAGATGCCAAGGATTGAGGCTCGGGATTTCATTGATATTTATTCAAGTGATAATACGAGGAACTTAGATTTGCTTGAGCTAGCTAAGTTGGACTATAACCTTGTGCAATCACAACACCAAAGGGAGCTCAAAGAACTGGCAAGGTAAAATATTTATGGTCATCATCTATTTATAATATAAATTATATTTTAGGTTTTTATCTAAAAATGTAAATTTTTGAGTCCAGATAATTTTTTGATATAATATTATAGTTTTGATGATTAAATGGTTATGAATTTAAATTTCATTATCTTTTTTTTTATTCTAATTCAATTAATTAAAAACACAAAGTAGTATGAATTTGTGTAAATTTTAAGATTAAAGAATTCTTACTTAAGAATGTGAGTTAGTATATATTATAAATTATATTTTTAATATTTATTTAAAATTTAAATTTTTAAGTTGAGATGATTTGTGATATAATAATTGTTAATTTAATTTGATATAGTTTGATAGATTTTTCTGATGTGCACTTCAACAAACAACCATGAAAAATCTTGAAACTTTATAAACAGGTGGTGGGGTGCCCTAGGCTTCAAGAAGAAGCTGAGTTTTTCGCGAGATCGATTGATGGAAAACTATTTATGGGCAATGGGAATGGTGTTTGAGCCTCAGTTCTCGAAATGCAGGATAGGCCTCACCAAATTTGTATGCATTTTAACAGCAATTGATGACATATATGATGTATATGGATTACCGGAGGAGCTTGAGCTCTTTACCAAACTAGTAAATCGGTACGTCTAGCCATATATAAATGGCTGTGCAATCCACTATGAGCTTCTCATACCTCTTTTTGTCAAATATTTTTCCCAACTCATCGCAATATTTTTCTATTTTGTTCTCTCTATATGAATCAGATGGGATCCCATGGCCATTGACGACCTTCCTGATTACATGAAGATATGCTATTTGGCCTTGTTTAACTTTGTTAATGAAATGGCATACGATGTAATGAGAGATCATGGCTTGTTTGTTTTACCCTACCTTGTGGAAGAGGTGAAGTGCTGCTAGCTTCCATATAACAAAGATCATATACTCTCATGTGCAATGCCCTAAAATATTCTATTAACCGAACTAACACAACTTTTGCATAATTCTTTCAGTGGGCAAATCTCTGCGGATCATATTTGGTCGAAGCTCGGTGGTTTAGCAACAAGTATTCACCAACTTTGGCTGAGTACTTGGAGAATGCAAGGACATCGATTGGCAGTCCTGCAGCCCTTGCCCACGCTTATATGTTGCTGGGGAGCCCCAGAGCACAAAGTTCACTGATGGATTGCTTCAAGCATGGCAGTGATCAATTAATCTATTGGTCATCCTTGATTACTCGACTTAGTGATGATTTGGGCACATACACGGTATGTGGTATATTTTCAGTTTTTGTTTTTGGTTAAACAAAGAAAAAAAAAAATATTCTGTTTAATTTGAAAAGGTAAGATCAGAACAGCCACTGCTATGCTTTTGAAAAACCACTTTATTTAACTGATTTTTCACTTTTATTTTTTTGAAAATAGGAAAAATTATAATAATCAACTAAGTCATCTAAAAGTTTGAAAACTTGACATAAACCTTGTTTTTTACCCAAAGTATTCTTCATTATTATTAATTGGCATCAAAGGATGCTTATTAAACTATTTTGTTCTTGATCTCAAACACTAATATTTTTATCTCCCTCTGTTTCCTTTTGTCCTGCTTTTAGGCTGAGAGTGAGAGAGGTGATGTGACAAAATCCATTCAGTGCTGCATGATTGAAAAGGGTGCATCTGAAAAAGAATCAAAAGAGCACATTAAAGGTTTGATTAACCAAGCATGGAAGGAACTAAACAAGGAGAATTCCAAATGTTCTCTTCCTAAACCTCTTGTAAACATGTCCTTGAACATGGCTCGAACTGCTCAATGCATCTTCCAATTTGGAGATGGCATTGGTACTTCTACTGGGGTCACTAGAGATCGTTTAACGTCATTGATTGTCGAACCTATCCCTGTCAAAGAACCTTAGTTACAATCTATGGCATCGTCTTTGTTGATGACCACCTTTTTTTAATGTACGATCTTGAAAGTACAAGAAATTTCAAGAAATAAATTGAGCCCTCTCCATATTTTTATGGTAAAAATCGTATGTTAAAATGACGGATTATATATTACAAAATGTTCTTTCGGATCAAAGATGTGAAAAGTGTGGAGCTGAGGTAGAATTCGCGTTTCAAGATTCAAGGGATTGCGGGATTGCTAGGGAGGTATGGAAAGGTGCTGGAATGGAGAAGTTCCTTGCGAAAGATTCTGTCCATGATATCAAAGATTGGCTCTGGTGTTCCATTTTGCATCATGAGGATAGTAGGGCTGAGTCGAGGGCGCCTATGATTGCTTTGACCCTGTGGTATGCCCGCAATGCCCTTCACTTCCAGCAGAAATGTATTGATAGTGCAGGGATAGTTCAGGTTGCTCATACAACCTTACAAAGGTATCGAGAAGCTAATGCTAGTTCTGTGTCTTTATGTCTTGACTCTTGATGCATGGGGATTGTTTGGTTAATGAAATTCTGAACAAACAAAAAGAAATTGAAAAGGCCCACCAACTACAAGATCCATTTTAAGAAGAGAAGCAGAAAGGCTAAAGACCAGCCCAAATACAGATACAAACATGGAGAGGTTGAATATCCTGGCCCAGTTACCTTTACGTACCTTCACCATATACACACCCCACATATTTTATATCAGCTCAGCCTTTGTTTAAATTCTAAAACTAAATCATCAGCTCTGGTCACGTATGAGTTTACTTCTAAAAAATTATCGGTTTGAGTTTATAAATTTCAAGATTATTGAAGATTTATATGGTAAAATATACCGAAGCCACGTTAATCAAAAAAACTAAAAAACGACCAACATACAAATTTTAATTTTATTATGTTTTAAGAATGTATCACTGTAGCCCCCACCTACTTACTTTTCCTGCCAGAAAGGGGACAAGTCTCTTAGTTAGCCAGTCAAGGTGTCAAACGAGCAAAGCAAGGAAGGGCTAGGTCAAAAAAACTCTAAATTTCGATTTATAGATTCGGATTTGCTTGCCTTTTTGAGCTTCATCTTTTGTTCATGGAATTTAAAAGGAAAAGGACGATTATTTAAAGAGTAAGGTTTTTGGAAAAAAAGGATTCCAAAGGAGAAAGAGTCTTTCAAGTCTTAGGTATATACTACCTTTAAAAAAAAAAAAAAGTCATGAAGATAAAGGCAATGATATTTTGCACCTTCTTTTCTTGATTAATATATTGTTGTTCTTGTGATGGAAATTCTATAAAATGATGAATTATATGTCATAATAATTATTTATTAATCTTATTTTTATGTGAACAAGAACAATACACCGTATTTTTCAAGTGGCAAAACTTTTTTCAATAATTATAATAAAAGGATTAGCAAGATAATTAGTTCAGCTCATGACACAATTGCTCTGAAGGATAATATTGCTTGTCACATCAAGGTTAGAATTTTACAGCTTACAAAGTAACAAAATCCTTGTGCCATGAAAAAGGAAAGAGTACCTACGCATGACCTCCATGCTTTTCTTCACTAAAAGCAGCAGTGGCAGAGACGTAATACGCAACACAAAACAGTCCATGGGCAAAGCACAAAATGCCTCCATAAGAAAAGAAATGATGGTGTGTGAAACCACAAGAGGATCTTGACTTGTCGTTCGACAAAGTGCCAATCGCTAGCATGGATAACCCAGCAGCCAATATGATCCTGCCCAGACAATTAAGTGTATGCAGAAACATCATTAAGTAATACACTATACTACTAATTATAGTTAATCTCTGAGAAACTCATCGGTTCAAGCTACAGAATAAAAAAATAATTTGCTACAGAAAATGTTTATACAACTTCACTTACCACGAAAAAAGGAAGCATGCCACAGACAGTTGTCTATGAGGGGAAGCTCTTTGAAGCTCTTCTTGAGAACAAATGCACATGCACCCACCTAGGAAGTTAGCAATAACATGAGCTAGAACTAGAATCCCCGCTGCAGCTAACCCTAGCTTGAAGGCATCCTCGCTTGGTTCTCTGCACTCAAATATCCAAAGTCTTAAGTGCTTAACCTGTATTAACACACACCCACATGCACACATTATTGACTACAACAAGATATATTCATATTTTTGAAGTATAAGATCAAGATAACTAATATATCAAAGAAAATGCTTTTCTTAAAAGAAAAAAAAGATTGGAAGGAAGGAGGGGTTAACATGCCTTGTTTTGTGCGATTTCTGCTTGGATGCCAAGAATACCAGCTGCTACATCCATAGCCACAACCAACATACAAACAAGTATACCTCCTATTTTAACCATTTTTTCAGAAAAAGAGCACTTGATAAAGCTGGGTGTCTAGGAAGAAGGAAAACAGAGCACTCTCTCCTCTAGCTTCTTGGTGCTAATATTTAGAAGATGAGAAAGAGGATATGAACAAAGTCTAAAAGAGAATATATAAAGAGTGGTAAAGTGAGGAGAAAATATGACTAGCCGGGATAAGTTAGCGAAAGCTTCTTTTGTCCAAACAGTGGAAACTTTCTTTTGTATATACTTTCACTTCCTTTTCTTTGTCTCTTCGGATTCCTTTGATAGGGGAGCAAGGAAAGAAGGGTATGAACCAGCTCATAGAGGAGCGTGCCTTGGCATCTAGCAATGAACCATGTAATGGCCCAGCAATATTTGTGCCTTTTGACTTTAATAAGTATTTCTCTATTTGTATAGGCAAGCAGGCAACAACTGCTAACCTTTTGCTACCTATTTATTTTATCCAAAATGATAGATAATTGCCCCCATTATCTCCATACTTGAGGATTTAAATGAGTGGGATTAAAGTAGTTTCAAAGTAAGCTTGCATATGCTTGAGACTTAGATTCGAGGACAAATGAGTAAGCTTCCAAAATTATGATTTTGGGCTCCAATTTAAAGAGAATGTATTACAAAGAATTATTTTTTTTCTTAATATAAGAAAGTTTGCTAAGTTAGAATCTAGAAAAAAACAAATTAGTATTTGCATGGCATTTAATTTTTTGCCCTTTTTTTTCCTTTTAATATCAGGTTAGAAATCCCACTCTCCGTGATTTATTGACATTGCAGGAGCGGAGTGAAACTACTCTGTAGAGAGAGAGGGAGAGAGAGAGAGAGAGAGACTTGACACTTGCTACATGGTATCATCCTCATTCTTCACTATTTGAAGGGGATGCCATTTGCTAGTGTAAAAGAGAGGGAGGAAGCAAAATTCCGGGAATAAATGGGTACATATTTCAAGCTGCGACAGCTGTAGGGGACCCCCAAGTATCAGAGAAATAATGCATGAAAAGACTACAAGGAAAAGCTCAAAACGGTGCATCTGTAGTCTGTATCCCATTGTCAAACCTTGTGTCTGTGATTATCTGAGACTTTTGTGTCTAGCTAGCAAACAAAAGGGACCCCCCTTTCATACCTCAATCCCTTAAACAAGTACTATACAAGAACCTTTTGGGCCTTCGGCTCAAGAAATTACATGATTCAAAATCAATGGCACCATGATATGCATTCTACTAAACAAATCAAGTGGGACGGACCTAAGTTCATGATGGGTTGGACTGAAAGCAATATAAAAAACCTGAAAGCTTTATTGGATTATAAGATAGTGGCCTGAATCGGCCTTTCCTTTTATTTGAACCACGTAGGAAGGAAGGCCACATCAGAATTTGGCACCTCATGAGAAGATGCAAGCTTATTGCTCATATGCAGGCCACTAGCCCATCCTTTACAATCGGTATCTCATATCTGGCGTGTGTGTGTATATATATATATATATATATATATATATATATATATTTTGATTAGTCTTGCTGACCATTGCTGAAAAGAATGAAATCAATCAATATACAACAGAAATTACTACAGGAGCAAACTTTCCTGAAAACTTTTTTGTAAAAAAAAACTATATTTTTCAACGCAAATTAGAATCTAACCTGGTAAACTACTTGTGATTTTGAGTTATCTGGTCAATTTAATTTTTTTTTAAATCAAAATAATAATGTTTTTTTATAGTTTTATTTATTTATTTTGACAAGATTAATTTGGTTGGATTATAAATCAACATCCTAGATCTCCCAGAATTTAACTATATGAAAGTCAATAGTAATTCAACTTGAAATCCGACAGAAATGAATTGTAAGTTTGCTAGGTAAACACATTAACGGTACAAGGTTTAATAACTAAACAGAAATTATCAAATTAATTATATGAGCCATAAAAATAGTAAACCAGCCATGACTGATAAGTGATAACAACCATGAACATTACCCATCTCCATTTTATGATAGCAAGCACATAGTCTATACACATTCACTTTTTCTTAAGCTAAAAGAGACCTAGCTAGCACTAAAACACTCACATATTGGCATTACAAGACATCATCATCAAAAACATCTCCTGGTTTAGACTCTCTGATACAAGAAGAACAAATTAAGGCAGCAAACACAACAACATGATTCAATATCAACATCTAAAGCACATTAAACTGTTCTGTTTCTCTATCAATCAAACTCATCTCAGATGTAGCAAAACAATACATAAGAAATCAAACGAAACCCAAAGAACGGAAGTTTTTGTAATATTTTCGTAAACGAAAAGAAAGTTTTTGTTAGATTTTTAGATATGGTATTTATTATTGCATAATATCTTAGAAGGTTATTGTAATTTATCTTCACAACTGAAGCACGTGCAGATGTCATGCTTCTGATGTTTAAGAACCCCACTTTGACGACAACATAGGCAATAATTAATAGTAAATAGAGACAGAATTAGAATGTCATGAATATGAGCTAGAATTGACTTCAAGGTCTAACGTGAGGAGGTAAAGTTAGATTGAGCTACCTACCAAGTTGCTTAGATTAAATCTATCGCGAGCATGAACTAGCGAGATTCTTTGACTCCACTCAAAAGAGAAAAGCCAAAATTAGTTGAGAGAAGACGCATATATCATGTTCCAAAGTAACCTAGATTAAATTTATATAGTTGTCTTTCGGAATCTGAATTTTAAGACATGCCGGTCCATTAGTAATTAAAAGTTTATTAAAATGTATGTCAACATTACATATTACTACTTCCATATTATAAAAATCAATCAATAAATAATATCATATAAGATAAATCTTAAAATTTATTGAAGAGATTCAATAATTAATTGACTTAATCTATAATAGATATAATTGATTTGTTTTCCCTTACTCTCAACATGCATTCTTCTATATATTATAAATATAATAGTTTTTTTTTTTTTTTGTAATCTGTTCAAATATACAATAATGCAATATGTATTCATCTTATAAATATGAGTCTTTTTATAATTTCTTCAAATAAAACAGTACAATATATAGTTACTGTGACTTTAATCGTATTATCATTATTTGCTCAATGCAAAATTTTCAACCTTAATAACACCTATAATTTGATGAATCATGTCTTAATTGGTACAACATGATTTTTTTTATGCAATAAAACGACAGTTTTGTTGACATGAAATAAAGAAAATTGTAGTCAGTTGAGATTTTAGGAAGCATTTGATGGCATCCTACAAGCCAAGCTCAGGCTTCTAGTAATACAACAAATTGATTTATCATGTGCAGTTAGACCACTGAAGCTAAAGGTAAATTATAATAACCCACTTAAGATATTAATTATAAAAAGGAAGATTTATCAAAACTCCTGTTTTGAGTGTAGTATTGTGCTGATTATGGGATTTGTAAACAGATGCCGTCTAACATCTGTAGGCTTGCATTTAATTAGCAGAATTAATTAAAAGACACCTAAACCATGATCAATAACGTTTCCAGATCATGCATGCTGTCCGATGTCCGAGGGGAGGCCTGAAATAGAACATCCACAGCTCCCTGCTCAATTATTTGGTGATCAAAATAACAGAAAGGGCACAAAGGAGGTTGTCGTTGGGATCTGTATTGTCAGAGAAAGAGGTTTCGGAACTGGAGCCAAAGACAGCAGGACAATCAAGTGAAAACAGACTACTACATATATAGCTAATGTGGGAAATTAACTCACATGCAAGGACGAAGCAACTATGAATTCTAACCTCTTTCACTATCCAAATCTGCCACTTTATTCGCCTCTCTCCAAACATGACTAAGAGTGCAAGTAGCAAAAAAAAAAAAAAATGAATGAATGAAGATACAAAAATAAAACAGCAATCGTATTAACGAAACACAACATCAACAAGCAAGTTTCTTGATATATATATTTTTTTTATAAGCATATAAATATATGCAAAACACCTGGGTGTAGGTTCACAGGAGGACAAAAAAACTTACAGACATCAAAGAACTATAAAGATTGTAAAGTAGTAATTAGCAGGGAGCTTGCAAACCAGTAGACATAGAGCCTAGAGACACATGAACAAATTAAAGGAAGCTTGATGAACTCCCAATATTCCATGTAAATAACACGTAGTATAAGAGCACAAGACCTCAAAAGGATAAAGCTGATAAGGAGACAATATATATGGAATAATAGTAAGAACGCAGCACACTGTTTTCGTGCCAAGAAAAACCCAAAGGCTGATTATTGAGGAAGATAACTTGATGCCACGCTTGAAAACCTAAGCCATCATATTAAACAAAGTCATGTCAAGACCCAAAATTGTTTTTTAAAAAGAAAAAAAAGAGCCAAAGAACAAAGCAAGCATTAGGTACTGTAACACCAGGAGTAAATATTACAGATTTTTATCCGAAATTCAATAGCTGAAACTTACATGTAGATGAATCATATAGCCAATTCCAAATTCGGCTCAACTCTAATGTTAAAGCTGACTCCATTTTCTGCAGCTACCATTTTTAAGATGATAGAATCATTGACTGTAAGTCCCTTCTCACGGACATAGTCCAACCAGTCTCCTCTGATGACGGGTTTCTTGTAAAGACCATGATTTCTTGTACAAAGCATAAATTCCCACACTCTTCCAGTGGGATCTCTTGCATTAAAATTGATAGCGTTTTCTCCTTGCACCATTTGAAAAGCCCAGAGATTACCGGTTGGATAAGCCAGGCAAGACTTTATGTCTGTGGTGGTCAGTTTTTTATTCACAAGCTCAAACTCCATGGTAGGCTAAATGTGTCAGGAAGATGGGAGGAGAATAATGGACGCGAAGATCTCCCTCCTCTCTGCCATGGTGTTATTATAACATGGATGGCATTGCAAGCTTTGTTTGCCCAAAGGAGTCCCTCTCCAGTCCCATGAAGGACTCCCCGGTCAAAAGTGTGAGATTGGGGCATCAAATGTAGTATTGATCAAAAGTGTGACATTGGGGCATCAAATGTAGTATCAAAAGTGTGACATTGGGGCATCAAATGTAGTATTGCGATCAAAAGTGAGATTGGGGCATCAAAAGTAGTATTGCGATCAAAAGTGTGAGATTCAGAAGTAGTATTGTGAGATTGGGGCATCAAAAGTAGTAAAAGTGTGAGATTCAAAAGTAGTATTGTGAGATTGGGGCATCAAAAGTAGTATTGCGATCAAAAGTGTGAGATTGCGGCATCAGAAGTAGTCTGCGACATGGTGTTGGAGGATTGCGACATAAAAAATAGTCCGCGACTCTGTGTAAGAGGTCTTTTTGTGATGTGTTGTATGAATTGTTTAATTATATAAGTCTTTCAAGCCATGCACACACAATCATTTTTTTCAAGCTCCAAGAAACCCAACACTAAAACAATCATCAAACACTTTAAGATCACAAAGAGAACATCATTAAAAATATCTGATGTTTTAAACTATTTAACACAAGAAAAGAAGAATAAAACACAACAACAACATGATACAAACAATACCAACACCCAAAAACAGATTCAAATGCTATGTTTCTCAATTAATCAAACCCATATCAGATGTAGCAGGAAAAAAATAAAACAAAACAAAACAAAAAAAACCGTCTTAATCTTTTATTAAAAATTAGTACATTCATGTCCCTCTTTCCTTTCATCTCAAGTCCCTCTAAAATAGAACATAACATAAACTACTACTAATATCAAATCTTAAAGTAAACAAAGCTAAAACCTATAATAATTAGGCCCAAAATGCTTAGAGATAATAAGATATTAGTAACTCATTATTCCTTAAATAAAAAGACCTCAAAACCCCTTTCGCACGTACACACACGCACACGCCGCTAAAATCATAAATTTAACTTGAAAAACCCTCCATTGAAATAAAAAAATCCACAAAGTTTTGACCCACATTAGCCTTCAAAACCATCTCCATTATCTGCTCCCTACTTGACGCAGCCTCCCCGGAAGCAAAACCACCACCACCACCACCACCGACATTAGCACCATTAACAAAGTTGTAACGATCATTAGCGTACGGACAATTGTGACTACGATGATCGAAAGTAGTGGCAGGTCTTGACTGTACTACTGAAGCTCTAACCTGTTCTTGTAAAATAACGATATATACTCTTAAGCCTCATCAAGTATAGTGGCAGTGTCCATCCTTGTAGAAACCCATGGCATCAGTTCTCTTAAGCATTTCACCCTCCCAGTGATTCTCTGTCGTGTAAGAAGCGAAGCTGATGAAGAAGACGACCCAGTACCATGATCAAAAGCAGACGGCTTCATTTGGTTTCATCATCTGGGCCGACCTTAATTTTCAGTTTCTCGGAAACAACCACGAGGATTTCAATCACCGACTCTAGAGTCTGCGCGTTTCTCAAAACAGATTGAGTTGTTGTTGCTGTTGACTTGAGTTATGAGAGGCAGTAGTGGTTGGTAACTGTCATAACTGTAAATAAGAAAAGGGCATGTGATGAAAGTTAGTTAGTTGGGTCAGAGTTGTTGATTGTTAGTTAGAAAGTCTGTAGAGATAGTTAGGAGGCTAAGAGTTCAAAGTATCAGGAACTTGTGAGGCCGGTAATGAAAGAATAAGAATTCTGCCATTGCAGTTTCAACCCTCTTTCTTTCCGTTACTTCTCCCTCAATTTCTTTTCTTCTTCTAATTCTCTCTTCAATTCTTAAGCCTTAACAACTTGTCCAGGACCGAGGAGAGAAATTCATACGGCTGATGTGATGTTTTGAATAAATGAGTAGAAAAATACAATAAAGTCCTTGAATGCTTAGATGTAGGAATAAATTAAATGAGGGGTATTGTAGTAATTGTATAAGAGATGATATATATAAATAGAAGGAAAAAAAAAAAAACAAAAGAAGAGATCTGAATATTTTGAGTGAAAAACCGTGAGAGAGAAGGGAGAAGGGAGAAAGAAGAAGAAGAAGAGAAAAGAGGGAAATTAGAAAGGAAATAGAAAGGAGTTGGAGGAAATAAGTAAAAAGGTAAGATTTAGGTTGTTAAATGTATAAATTTGTATTATTGAGCTTTTAATTTTGGTTTTGATAAATGTTAGGGTTTTGAAAATTTGTGTTTTGGGTTTAATTGATGAATTAAATTGAATGTTATAAGGTTGATTGTTATGGGTAATTGATTAATGAGTTGATTATGGAAGATTGTGATGATTTTGAGTTATGAATTGTGTAAATGGTGAATGTTGAGTTATAAATTTGGCAAGAACAGTAGGTAATCTGTTAAAATTCTGGATTGGAGGTTGAAGATGACAAAAATTCAATTTGGTCCCTCAATTTTGGAAAATTACAGTTTAGTCCCCGAACTTTGGAAAATTTGCAGATTGGTCCCTGGAGCCTATTCCGAGATTCTGAACAGAATAACATATGAATTATGGACAGAATTACTGTATAGATAAGAGAATTTAACACTTTCAATTTAGTCCTCCAATTTGATAAAATTACAATTTGACCCTTAAAAATAGGATAAATTACAGATTATTCCCTAGCTGTAATATTAGCTTTTGCAGATTAGTTTGATGAATAATTAAGGGTTATTTAGTGAATTATTGCCAATTTTATTAGTTGTTTTATTATGGATTAGATTTCAGGAAACCGTTAAATGTTGGGTTTTTAGGAAAGATAACTAGTTAGTTCAAAACATTTAGGGTTATGGAATACACCCTTAGTTAAGTTTATTAAATACGTTAAATGTTCTTTCGAGTCGTTCTTAAATATGTCTCTTTTATATTCAGATAATCCTGATATTCTACCGGCGGGACGTCAGTAGGATTTTCTTGGTTTCCTGCTTTTGGCTTCGTTTGCTTTTGAGTCGGTGAGTGGATAATTTTCCATATGCATGAGAAATAGTATAAATATTTGATTTGTTAATATGAATTGAATCATGCTTCTTGATAATATATATGTTGATTATTATCCTTGTTTTGATAAAGCATGATCAATTGTTGAATCGAATTCTTGATATGAACCAAGATATATTTTGAATTGAATTCGAATTGATAGCTCCTCATTTGATTGATGTCATGAGTTGGGCCTTGAGATATGAATATGTCCGTTTGATTATGATTATGAACCTATGGTATGTCGGTCGAATACCCATGCTAACGGGGGTAGTGTTAGTCTTTGTGCACATCGTGATCCGAACCCTAGTTGGTGGGGAGTCACCAACTTGTGTGGACCGATGATCCCACAAGACTGGAGCCTCATGCTCATTGCATTTTGATTTTCCTCGACGAATTTTACCATATGACATTCTTGTTATGGCCAATTTGAGAACACTTCCATAAGAACCTAAAGCCATACTTGTATATATATTTCTCATTGCTGTATTACCTGCGTGTGTGTATATTGAACGTTATCTACTCACCGAGTTGTTGAACTCACCGTCTCATTATTTATCCTTTTGAGCTTATAGCTTGATAGCAGGTCATTTTGTTGGACCTTCAGAACCTGCTCTTGGTTGTATTTTGTACATTTTCTTTTATGTCTAGTTAGTGCTCCAAAACTCTGAACTTATATAAACTCTTGTATTAAGACAATTCAATTATATTATGAAGTTGATTTTGTTATTAATCTTTGCGTTGAACTCTGATTGAGTTAGGATAAGTTTGTGTGTAAGTTTGGGTTCGCATAGGTATGGAATCTTGGAGGGGAACCTTGCCTATGTGCCGGTCATGGATCCGGGATTCGGGTCGTGACAAACTTGGTATCAGAGCTTTAGGTTAAAGAAATAATAATATAATTAAGTTTCGTAATAAGTGGAGCATTAGGATCCGTGTTGTCTTATTTGTTGTCTTTGAAATTCTGAATTCTCATCAAGCATGTCTTCTTTCTTGTGATAGATATGCTTTCCTATAATTCTGTGATAATTATCATGCTATTGTTCTAGCATGACTTGAGTGCTCTCACTTTTATTTTAGGAAATGCCGAGGAATAGACGAATAACTGATACTATTAGAGTAGATGATGATCAGGATGATGTCCCTATTGGGCGGTTGAGAACTGCAAGGCAGAGAAGGAGGCGCGGTGCACCCGTGCCTCAACATGTTGAGGAGGTACCTCCACCAGTGGAGGAAGAGCCTCAGGAGATAGAAGAGGAAGATATTGTTGATGAAACAGGTGTGGGGGTAGCTGACCCTGAACCTGTTACAGAGTTTCAGCAACTTAGCCAGGTTGTGCGGACCTGGATAGAGTTTTCTATGGAGAGAGATAGAAGGAGGGATAGAGATGTACCCTCGACATCCCACACTGTTCAGGGAGTTAATATGCCGTTGAATGACTTCATGAATTTGGCACCTCCTATTTTTACTGGTGTCATAACCCAATTTTTGACCATTTTTATTTTTATTATTATTATTATTTTATTTACTGAAAATGATAAAAAATAATGATGAAAAAATAATAATGATGAAAAACAAGTGAAAATAAAATAAATGAAGAATGAATTAAAATTTGGATTAAGGGCAACATGATTGGAAGTTTTGGAATTTAATTAAACTTTGAAATTAATCTAATTAATCCAATTAAGGGTTTAATTGGAAAATTGATAAGTTTTTGGACTTAATTGGCTTGGGATTAATTTAATTAATGAAATCATGGACTTAATTGAAGAAATTTCAAAGTTTAGGGTTTAATTGGGGTCCAAATTGCAAAAATTAAAATCCAAGGACTAGCTTGAAAATAGCACGGAAATGCAAGGATCCAATTACATTTTAACCAGGGGCTTGATTGCAAAATTACAAGAATTACAAGGACCAAATTGAAAGCAGCCTTTAGAACTGGAAAACGGAGTCGTGATGCGGATCGCTCACCGCCTTCTTGCTTCCGAACGGCTCCGCCATTAAGGCGAGACGTTTCATCCGGTTAAGCGGCAACGCTTACGCTTGATCATGGAAGGCGACCGATTCTGAGGGCATTTAGGAGGCGACCACATAATGGCCAATCGATCTCCGCCTTATAAAAGCCGGGCAAAGGCAAACTACCGGGGGCGGGACCGAGGGAGAAACAAAAAAGCAGGAAGAAAACGAAAGCAAAAGGGAAAGAAAAACCGAGAAAAAACCTGGGGGAAGACAAGAGAGACCACGAGCAATGGAGGAAGAAAGCGGCTAGCCCACTGGTCCTCCATCACGTTCCGTTTCTCGCTTCCAGAGGAAGTAACACCGGGAACACAACAAGACGCAAGAACAGAAACCGCATGCAGGGGGAGCAAGTTTTACGCCCTGTTCTTCTCACGGAAACGCAGCGTTGCGTGCCCTCACGATCGTGAGGCACTAACGCGTGAAGAAAGGCCATTCTCCGCCACAGCAGGGGAAACACTGGAACCAAGGACATACAGAGGCAGAGAGAACCCAAGAAAAACCAGGGAAAGGAGACTAGACAGAGAAAGAAAAACAGATATATAGAGAGAGAGGGAGAGACTTCGAGAGCGTAAGAAAGCAAGAGATAAAGAGAAAGAAGGGAGAGAACGTCGCCCTTGGTCAGCCCTCCATCACCGTCATCCTCATCTCCCGGTGCTGCGCGCACAGAAGGGAGAGAACGTCCACCCGCCAGCCCTCCATCATCGTCATCGTCATCTTCAAGGCGCCGGTAAGTTGCTCTTTCCTTCCGTTTATTTTAATTACATGCTCCTGTAAAAAAATTAAAAAATGGCTAGCCGGGTCAAGCCTGTGACCCGGCTAGGTGCGACAGAAAAATAAAAAAGGTAGAAAAAATAAAAAAAATGTGTATGCATGAATAAAAATAATTAAAATTTATTGGTTTATTCACTGATGCCAGAGTCAGGAATAAAAATACCGGTTTAAATTTATATTATTTTTATTCGTTGTATTTTATTTTATTTAGCCAGGAAAAATAAAAAAAATATGTGCATGCGTAAAAATAAATTTATTTTTATTTATTTATTAACTGGTGCTAGAGTAAGGAATAAAAAATATTGATCTAATTTTTTTTCGTAGCTACGAATTTTTACCAACGCCAGAGTTGGAATTATTCGAGCTCGAATATTCACTGGCACCAGAGTCAGGAATATTATAAACAAATCATCATAGCATAAGCGAATAAATGTTTAGCAATTTAAGGCAAAACCAGCAATGCAGTCTGCCTCAGGCAGAACGTTTAAGGGGTGATAATATCTTCCATTTTACGTAACCAGTCCCGAACCATAAAATCTCTGTTGACCAGTCAGGGTTCCTAGTGACCATAATACTAGGTGGCGACTCCTTAAACAAGACCTTTTCCCATCAAAGAACAAGATGCCAGATATTTGTTCTTTTTCCGCAATCTCTGATTTTTTTTAAGGACGCCGCGATGTCGGGTGCGACAGAATGGCGACTCCACTGGGGACTAATGGACTAAGCTTTGCCTTTTGTTTGTCAATTGCTATAATGTTTGTTATGTTGTGTTTATTTGTTTATTTTTCTTGCATTTACTGCTTTAGCATGCATCCATGTTTATATTGTCATGCATCACGTTAAAAGCACACACCTTAAAATCTAGGATAAGTGGGGGAGTAACGGTACCCCAATGGCTTTAGCCTGGGTAAGACTCGTGAAACCATCCAACTCTCGCTTGATTGTTTACTTGGAAGTGGTTGATATGCCAAACTGATATTACTCAGGGCCTCTATCTTCACATTACTTGTAAGTCTCATATCGACCTTTCATGGACGATCACTGAGCATGCGAGAGACCCTTTAAAACTAGATAATGACCAACCCTTTGATGCACTCAACAATTAGGATCTTCTTATTAGGTTGTCATCCCGTAAAGGGCAAGTCCGCATTTCATTTGCATTTTTGCATAATTGCATAATTTACATTTAACAGGTTGAAATATAGGTTCCCCATTGAAACCCATCTATAACACTCGTTCGAGAAAAAGACAAATGGAAAACGAAGAAAAAACCCAGTTGGAAGCCCAACATCAAAAAGAGATGGATAATCTTAAAGAAGAAGTCGCAAGGCTTACTAGTCTACTCGAGCAGGCCTTGAGAGATAAATCCGGAAAAGCAACACTTATAGCTCAGCATGAACCTATGTTCGTAAATCCCTTCAATCCACAGAATATGGAGGCAAATAGGTTGTCATATGATTTTCAACAAGCCATGCGTTTTCAACCAGTATACCCCACAAGAATGTCGTTTACCAATGATTCTACAGAGAAGGAATCTCAAAAGGGCAAGAGGGTAAAAGAAGATGGTATGAACAAACTAGTTGCCCTAGAGCAAAGGTTGAGAGCATTGGAGAGAATTCGCCTATATAATCCTATAAAGGCTGCTGAGATGTGTTTGGTGCCCAACATTGTCATTCCCAAAAATTTTAGAGTGCCAGAATTTGTCAAATATACGGGAACTCAATGCCCTATAACTCATCTTAAAGCATACTGTAACAAAATGGCTGAGGTGGTTGAAGATGAGAAATTGCTGATTCATTTCTTTCAAGACAGCTTAAGTGGCATCGCCTCACTTGGTATATGCGGTTGGACAATACCAAGGTTAAAAAATGGAAGGATTTAGTTGATGCCTTCATGAGGCAATATAAGTTCAACATAGACGTGGGCCCTGATCGGTTAAGCTTGCAAGCTATGGAGAAGGACAACAAAGAGTCCATAAGAGAATACGCCCGGAGATGGAGTGAGGTAGCTGCACAAGTTAATCATCCCATGTTGGAAAAAGAGATGATCAGTTTATTTTCCAACACTTTTAAAGCTCCGTACTTTGAATACTTGGTTAGAAGCTCTGCACAACATTTTAATGACATGGTTGTTATAGCTGAGAGGATTGAACAAGCCATTGGGTTAGGTAAAATTGCTGATCCAACTGAAAAGAATGGTTTCACCGAAAAAGGAAAGGACACTGAAGAGGGTGGCCAAGGCTCTTACCGTTCCTATAGCTAATTTCTTTACGCCGACTCCCAGAAATCAACTATCTTGAAGAGAAAGCTATGGTGATATTAGGTCGAGAATGATCACTAAATGTTTAGCTCCTTTATGTGTTATCATGCCAATATTCATGTTGGCATAAGATCTTTGTTGTTGAACTTCTTTTCCTAAGCTTCAATGAAATTATGAGTTTGTCATTCAATCGTGTTCACGACCAAGCATTATTCTGATTAAGAGAGTTTTTCTTATAAGAACTCACGAATACACCTTTGAAGCCTCGCGTGATCTCATAGACACAATTCATCTCTTGTACCAAAATCCATTTCCCTATTGGAGTTTTGAAAATTTGATCTGGTATTTTGATTTCAAAAATAATTTGATGTTCATTCAAAAATGATATTTTTCACATTCTACTTGTAGAATGACAAGGGAATCAAGCAGCTCTATCATTGAGGTGACTAAATTATAAACCATAAAAATTATGAAAAAAGAAAAGAAAAAAGAAATGAATAAACACCCTTACCCCATGACTCTTGAATCATGTGTTTTTAAATGTATGAATAATGGTATATAGTGAACTCGTTGCTCATGACCCATGAAATGCATTCTTGCAAAGATCAAACCATCACACTTGACGAGGTCAAAGTTTATTGATCATAGCTGCTTGCGCTTGAAATGAGGAAAGGCCATCTTTGTTATTCCTTTCACGTTCTGAAATAAGTACATCCCTTGCGATCCCTTTTTGAGCCTGAATAATTTTTCTTTCATGAAAACAAATCCCGACTAGGATCACACCCTACACTGGGGGGCAAGAGAAAATTTCAATGAGAAAGAAAAAAAAGCCGTGAGAAAGCCAAAAAGGCATAAAGAGTCCAAGAAACTCAAATGCTAGGGGGCATACCCAAATCACAAGAAAAAGTGATAACCAAGATAAAGTGAGCATGCTTTAGCAAAGCTATAAAAAAAAAGGGGGCAAATCAAAGAAGAGCGGCAAAAGAAAATATGAATGACGTCAATAGTCAAACTGTTGATAATGATCCTTAGTCTTTGAGACCCTGAAACACTCTTTGAGCCTTATGAATCTTTTTCTTTCATAGCCAAGAACCACAGCCTACGTTACTTCCCGATAGAAGTCCTTTCTAATCAAGCAAGCAAGCAACCTAGAACAATAAACAATGCTCTCAAAATGCAAAGAATACTTTTTCATAAGATTCATGACATCAAGAATAAACTACTCATTATTATTCATGCTGATAAAAATGAATGTTCAAAAAGAGACAAGTTTTGCTCATACAAAACCTCGAGCTTTTTCTCGAGCCTTTCACTTTGAAACAAAAGGTCATCTCATGACGTATTTTCACTGAAGACCTCATTACCAAACACAAGAGCAAATGATCTCTTTTCCAAGAAAGAAAATAACCAAGGAGTTGCAAGATTTCAAAAGCAAATTGTTTTAGGCTCACATCGAAACAATTTTTGTTTTCAAAATGCAAGATCAAGATTTCAAGCTTTATTCTCGACCCATATTCCTTCACCAAAATGAAAAAAAATAAGAGAATGGTCTTTTAAAACCATTATTTGTCTAAACTCGCTGGCAAAGCACACTTGGGGGCAATGACCAGTACAAGGGGGCAATATTGTGTTTAGAAGAAAAAAATTCTAGAAAATGAGATGGTAATTTCTTTCAACCAGATAAGGGGGCATCTTGGTTTACAAAAGACAGCTTGATCCTTTCAGCAAGTGACACCGAATGTTTCCAGCAGTGAAACGAGGAGTAATGAGTGGTCCTCTCAAATCATTTAACGAGTCAGAAAACTTTTAGCAAGCAAGTGGGTCACGATGGGCACCACAAAAGTTGAGTTGTGCAAAACAAATCTGGAAATAGACTTACATGGGTCAACTCGAGTGGGCTAGAAGCCAAACGACAAAGATGTCCCAAATCAGAGGTAGCAAGTCCTCAACAATCAAGCAACAAGAAGACTAAGAAGAAATGGGGGCCTATATTTCAAATCAGGTAAAGATGCATGCATATCATCTAAACTTTGAGACATTGGACAATGGGTTTTGAAATTTTGATAAGAGAAAATTCTGGCAAAATCCATCAAGAGGAAGGCCAACTTGAAATGCCCAAGATTGAAATTGCTTTTGAAAATTTTTCATTTTTGGGAATTTTTCAACCTGGCCAGGTCACCCATGAGAATTAGGCCACCTGAAAAATCTTTGTATTTCTCACCTCTTTCGAGTGCGCCTTCGAGCCCTCGACCATCAAAGGTAGTGCATTTCTTATCCTACCTCCACTTGAGTGCGCCTTCGAGCCCTTACCTAATTTCTTTTCGAGTGTGCCTTCGAGCCCTCAACCATCAAAGGTAGTGCATTTTCTATCTTACCTTCTTTTGAGTGCGCCTTCGAGCCCTCAACCATCAAAGGTAGTGCATTTTCTATCTTACCTTCTTTTGAGTGCGCCTTCGAGCCCTCACCTCATTTCTTTTCGAGTGCGCCTTCGAGCCCTCGACCATCAAAGGTAGTGCATTTCCTATCCTACCTCCACTTGAGTGCGCCTTCGAGCCCTCACCTCATTTCTTTTCGAGTGCGCCTTCGAGCCCTCGACCATCAAAGGTAGTGCATTTCCTATCCTACCTCCACTTGAGTGCGCCTTCGAGCCCTCACCTCATTTCTTTTCGAGTG
The DNA here is from genome assembly GCA_015852605.2 of Populus deltoides. Taxonomy (NCBI): domain Eukaryota; kingdom Viridiplantae; phylum Streptophyta; class Magnoliopsida; order Malpighiales; family Salicaceae; genus Populus; species Populus deltoides. Next base: position 26,298,619 of record CM027571.2, on the reverse strand, counting down.
CGCCTTCGAGCCCTCCACCATCAAAGGTAGTGCATTTTCTATCCTACCTCCTTTTGAGTGCGCCTTCGAGCCCTCACCTCAATTCTTTTCGAGTGCGCCTTCGAGCCCTCGACCATCAAAGGTAGTGCATTTTCTATCCTACCTCCTTTTGAGTGCGTCTTCAAGCCCTCATTTCCTTCGAGTTTTCATCTATTGAATAATGTGCCTTCGAGCCCTATCATGTCTTATTAAAAAAAAATCCTCGTATTTTTCCTCTGGGCAGGTAACCCATTACAATGTGACCATCTGGGTAGGTAACCCATTACAATATACCATCTGGGCAGGTAACCCATTACAATGTGACCATCTGGGCCGGTAACCCATTACAATATACCATCTGGGCAGGTAACCCATTACAATGTGACCATCTGGTAGGATAAATTACAATTTGACCCTTAAAAATAGGATAAATTACAGATTATTCCCTAGCTGTAATATTAGCTTTTGCAGATTAGTTTGATGAATAATTAAGGGTTATTTAGTGAATTATTGCCAATTTTATTAGTTGTTTTATTATGGATTAGATTTCAGGAAAACCGTTAAATGTTGGGTTTTTAGGAAAGATAACTAGTTAGTTCAAAAACATTTAGGGTTATGGAATACACCCTTAGTTAAGTTTATTAAATACGTTAAATGTTCTTTCGAGTCGTTCTTAAATATGTCTCTTTTATATTCAGATAATCCTGATATTCTACCGGCGGGCGTGAGGGATTTTCTTCGTTGTCCGCTTTTTGGCTTCGCTTTGCTTTTGAGTCAGGTGAGTGGATAATTTTCCATATGCATGAGAAATAGTATAAATATTTGATTTGTTAATATGAATTGAATCATGCTTCTTGATAATATATATGTTGATTATTATCCTTGTTTTGATAAAGCATGATCAATTGTTGAATCTGAATTCTTGATATGAACCAGTATATATTTTGAATTGAATTCTGAATTGATAGCTCCTCATTTGATTGATGTCATGAGTTGGGCCTTGAGATATGAATATGTCTGTTTGATTATGATTATGAACCTATGGTATGTCAGTCAGAATACCCATGCTAACAGGGTAGTGTTAGTCTTTGTGCACATCGTATCTGAACCCTAGTTGGTCGGGGGAGTCACCAACCTGTGTGGACTGATGATCCCACAGTACGGAGCCTCATGCTCATTGCATTTTGATTTTCTGACGAATTTTACCATATGACATTCTTGTTATGGCCAATTTGAGAACACTTCCATAAGAACCTAAAGCCATACTTGTATATATATTTCTCATTGCTGTATTACCTCGTGTGTGTATATTGAACGTTATCTACTCACTGAGTTGTTGAACTCACCGTCTCATTATTTATCCTTTTCAGGCTTATAGCTTGATAGCAGGTCATTTTGTTGGACCTTCAGAACCTGCTCTTGGTTGTATTTTGTACATTTTCTTTTATGTCTAGTTAGTGCTCCAAAACTCTGAACTTATATAAACTCTTGTATTAAGACAATTCAATTATATTATGAAGTTGATTTTGTTATTAATGCTGCGTTGAACTCTGATTGAGTTAGGATAAGTTTGTGTGTAAGTTTGGGTTCGCATAGGTATGGAATCTTGGAGGGGAACCTTGCCTATGTGCCGGTCATGGATCCGGGATTCGGGTCGTGACAAACTTGGTATCAGAGCTTTAGGTTAAAGAAATAATAATATAATTAAGTTTCGTAATAAGTGGAGCATTAGGATCCGTGTTGTCTTATTTGTTGTCTTTGAAATTCTGAATTCTCATCAAGCATGTCTTCTTTCTTGTGATAGATATGCTTTCCTATAATTCTGTGATAATTATCATGCTATTGTTCTAGCATGACTTGAGTGCTCTCACTTTTATTTTAGGAAATGCCGAGGAATAGACGAATAACTGATACTATTAGAGTAGAGGATGATCAGGATGATGTCCCTATTGGGCGGTTGAGAACTGCAAGGCAGAGAAGGAGGCGCGGTGCACCCGTGCCTCAACATGTTGAGGAGGTACCTCCACCAGTGGAGGAAGAGCCTCAGGAGATAGAAGAGGAAGATATTGTTGATGAAACAGGTGTGGGGGTAGCTGACCCAACCTCACATTCTGAGTTTCAGCAACTTAGCCAGGTTGTGCGGACCTGGATAGAGTTTTCTATGGAGAGAGATAGAAGGAGGGATAGAGATGTACCCTCGACATCCCACACTGTTCAGGGAGTTAATATGCCGTTGAATGACTTCATGAATTTGGCACCTCCTATTTTTACTGGTGTCATAACCCAATTTTTGACCATTTTTATTTTTATTATTATTATTATTTTATTTACTGAAAATGATAAAAAATAATGATGAAAAAATAATAATGATGAAAAACAAGTGAAAATAAAATAAATGAAGAATGAATTAAAATTTGGATTAAGGGCAACATGATTGGAAGTTTTGGAATTTAATTAAACTTTGAAATTAATCTAATTAATCCAATTAAGGGTTTAATTGGAAAATTGATAAGTTTTTGGACTTAATTGGCTTGGGATTAATTTAATTAATGAAATCATGGACTTAATTGAAGAAATTTCAAAGTTTAGGGTTTAATTGGGGTCCAAATTGCAAAAATTAAAATCCAAGGACTAGCTTGAAAATAGCACGGAAATGCAAGGATCCAATTACATTTTAACCAGGGGCTTGATTGCAAAATTACAAGAATTACAAGGACCAAATTGAAAGCAGCCTTTAGAACTGGAAAACGGAGTCGTATTGCAGCGACTGTTCACCGTCTTCTTGCTCTGCAACGGCTCCGCCATTAAGGCAGAGACGTTTCATCCGTTGGCAGCAACGCTTACGTTTGATCATGGAAGGCGACCAGTTACAGGGCATTTAGGAGGCGACCGTTACAGCGCCAATCGATCTCTGGCCTTATAAAAGCTGGGCAAAGGCAAACTACCAGGGGGCAGGACTGAGGGAGAAACAAAAAAACAGGAAGAAAACGAAACAGAAACAGGGAAAGAAAAACTGAGAAAAAAAACTGGGGGGGGAAGACAAGAGAGACCACGAGCAGCGGAGGAAGAAAGCAGCTAGCCCACCAGTCCTCCATCACGTTTCCGTTTCTCTGCTTCCAGAGAGGAAGTAACACCGGGAACACAACAAGACGCAAGAACAGAAACTGCATGCAGGGGAGCAAGTTTTTCGCCCTGTTTCTTCTCCACGGAACGAAGCGTTAGTGCCTCACGATCGTGAGGCACGAACGCTGAAGAAGAAAGGCCATTCTCGCCACAGAGCGGGAAACACTTGAACCAAGCACATACAGAGAGCAGAGAGAACCCAAGAAAAACCAGGGAAAGGAGACTAGACAGAGAAAGAAAAACAGATATATAGAGAGAGAGGGAGAGACTTCGAGAGCGAAGAAAGCAAGAGATAAAGAGAAAGAAGGGAGAGAACGTCCGCCCGGTCAGCCCTCCATCACCGTCATCCTCATCTCCCGAAAGGCCGGCGCTTAGAAGGGAGAGAACGTCACCCGGCCAGCCCTCCATCACCGTCATCGTCATCTTCAAGGCGCGGGTAAGTTGCTCTTTCCTTCCGTTTATTTTAATTACATGCTCCTCGTAAAAAAATTAAAAATGGCTAGCCGGTCAAGCTCGTGACCCGGCTAGGTGACATGAAAAAAAAAAAAAAAAAAATAAAAAAAGGTAGAAAAAATAAAAAAATGTGTATGCATGAATAAAAATAATTAAAATTTATTGGTTTATTCATCGATGCGGGAGTCGGGGAATAAAAATACCGGTTTAAATTTATATTATTTTTATTCGTTGTATTTTATTTTATTTAGCCAGAAAAATAAAAAAAATATGTGCATGCGTAAAAATAAATTTATTTTTATTTATTTATTAACTGGTGCTAGAGTAAGGAATAAAAAATATTGATCTAATTTTTTTTCGTAGCTACGAATTTTTACCAACGCCAGAGTTGGAATTATTCGAGCTCGAATATTCACTGGCACCAGAGTCAGGAATATTATAAACAAATCATCATAGCATAAGCGAATAAATGTTTAGCAATTTAAGGCAAAACCAGCAATGCAGTCTGCCTCAGGCAGAACGTTTAAGGGGTGATAATATCTTCCCTTTTACGTAACCAGTCCCGAACCATAAAATCTCTGTTGACCAGTTAGGGTTCCTAGTGACCATAATACTAGGTAGCGACTCCTTAAACAAGACATTTTCCCATCAAAGAACAAGATGCCAGATATTTGTTCTTTTTCCGCAATCTCTGATTTTTTTTAAGGACGCCGCGATGTCGGGTGCGACAACTGGGATGGATAGTTCAGAGGATCCTCAGAGGTTCCTAGATGATATTTGGTGACGGTGTGAAGCTTTGAGATGTATAGACCACCGAGCTGTGAGTTTGGCATCGTTCAGGTTGGAAGGAGATGTGGCAATCTCTTGGTTTGAGTCTAGGAAAAGAGCAAGACCAGTAGAGGCTCAGTGGACATGGAAGGACTTTAGCTCCATGTTCTTACACAGGTTTCTCCCTCAGAGCGTCAGGGATGCTCGACTTTATGAGTTTGAGAGGCTATCTCAGGGGAGCATGACAGTGGATGAGTATGATCTGAAGTTCACTCAGCTGTCTAGGTATGCAGAACATCTTCTACCCACTGAGGAGTGGAGGGTGAAGAGGTTTATTAGTGGACTCAAATCCTCTATGTATATGGTGATGGTGTCACAGGTGTTTCCATCATACTCCTCAGCTGTTGATAGCGCCAGATTGATAGAGGCGCGAGAATTGGAGGATATGACTGCAGGCCAATCTAAGAGGCCTAGAGAAGAGGGTCAGTCTTTTAGGCAACATGGATTAAGTGCAGGTCCGTCTAGGGGACGAAGTGGCCGTCAGGGCTCATGGGTTCAGAGGAGGTTTAGACAGAGACCGTCACTTAGTGGCTCAGGCGGTTAAAGTGGCAGTAGTGGCACTCAGAGTTTAGTTCAGACTGCACCTCGTAGTTCATTTGTTTCACCTAGTGATAGTTCTTCATGTCAGCATTGTGGAGGAAGTCATACTAGTGCAGAGTGCTACAGAAGGACTGGGGCTTGTTTTAGTTGTGGCCAGATAGGTCATAAGATCAGAGAGTGCCCGAGGAGACAGTTGTCAGCTTTGGGGTTATCTCGCCTGATCCAAAGATCCTATTCAGGCACCATCGACGCAGCCACCGGGCTCATGGGGGTAGAGGTTTTGGTGGCCGTGGTCAAAGAGGCCAGGGTGCAGGTGATAGAGGTCAGATACAGCAGGGTCAAGGGCATGCTAGAGTTTTTGCCTTGACTCAGCAGGATGCTCAGGCATCCAACACAGTTGTTTCAGGTATTCTTCCTGTTTGCTCTTTTGAAGCAAAAGTGTTGTTTGATACGGGTGCAACTCATTCATTTGTTTCCCCATATTTTGCCATGAGGTTAGATAAACAACCAACTTTGTTAAAATCCCCAATTTCAGTCTCCACTCCCTTAGATGAATTAATATTGGTGAAGTATGTATATCTAGATTGTGAAATAGAGATTGGAGATAAGATCTTTATGGGAGACTTAAATGTCTTAGATATGGTTGATTTTGATGTGATTTTGGGAATGGATTGGTTGGCAAAGAATAGGGCTTCGGTAAATTGTTGGGGTAAGAAAATAATATTTAATCTAGATGAAGAAGTTGGGTTGGTATTTCAAGGAGATAAGATTGGGTCTCCATCAATTATGTTGTCGGCTATCTCGAGGAAAATGGCCAGAAAAGGGGTACAGTGCTACCTAGCATACATAGTGGATGTAGAGAAAGAAGTTTCCCAGTTAGACCAAGTCCCTATAGTTAGGAGTTTATTGATGTCTTTCCAGATGACTTACCTGGATTGCCTCCATATAGGGAGATTGAGTTTTGTATTGATTTGGTTCCGGGTACTGAATCGATATCAATGGCACCATATAGAATGGCGCCAGCAGAATTGAGGGAGCTAAAGGAGCAACTGCAGGAATTGTTGGATAAAAAGTTCATCCGACCGAGTGTGTCCCCTTGGGGAGCCCCAGTGTTGTGTGTGAAGAAGAAAGATGGGTCATTGAGGTTATGTATAGATTATAGGCAACTGAATCGGGTGACTGTTCGAAATAGATACCCACTCCCTCGCATTGATGATTTGTTTGACCAGTTGCAGGGAGCTCAATTCTTTTCTAAGATCGATCTTCGATCTGGGTATCATCAGTTGAGGATTAGGGAGACAGACATTTTGAAGACAGCTTTTAGAACTCGGTATGGTCATTATGAGTTCTTAGTGATGTCTTTTGGGTTGACGAATGCACCAGCAGCTTTTATGGATTTGATGAATAGAGTGTTTGGCCAGTTTATTGATCGATTTGTAATAGTTTTTATTGATGATATTTTGGTGTATTCGAGGTCTAGGGAGGAGCATGAGCAGCACTTGAGAATGGTGCTTCAAACTCTGCGAGATCATCAGCTGTATGGCAAGTTCTCAAAGAGTGAGTTTTGGTTGGAGAGTGTAGCATTTCTTGGGCATGTAGTGTCAAGGAATGGGATTGAGGTTGATCCTCAAAAGATTGAAGCAGTTAAGCAGTGGCTTAGACCTACTTCGGCAACAGAGATTAGAAGTTTCTTAGGTTTGGCCGGCTACTATCGGAGGTTTGTGGAGAACTTTTCTCGAATTTCTGCACCATTGACTAAGTTAACGCAGAAAAATGTTAAGTTTCAGTGGTCTGAAGCTTGTGAGAAAAGTTTCTTAGAGTTGAAAGAGAGATTGACTACAACGCCTGTTCTAGCAGTGCCATCAGGTTCTGGTGGTTACACAGTGTATTGTGATGCTTTGAGAGTGGGGTTAGGATGTGTTCTAATGCAGTATGGCAAGGTTATTGCCTATGCTTCACGGCAGCTGAAGAAGCATGAACAGAACTATCCTACACATGATTTAGAGATGGCGGCTGTAATTTTTGCCTTGAAGATTTGGAGGCACTACTTGTATGGTGAAACTTGTGAGATCTTCACAGATCACAAGAGTTTGAAATATATCTTTCAGCAGAGGGATCTAAACCTGAGGCAGAGAAGATGGATGGAACTGCTGAAGGATTATGATTGTACCATACAGTACCACCCGGGTAAGGCAAATGTAGTTGCCTATGCTTTGAGTAGAAAATCATCAGGGAGCTTAGCTCATATTCAGGAGGTACGAAGACCTCTGATTAGGGAGCTGCACGAGTTAGTGGATGAAGGAGTCAGATTTAATCTTAGTGAAGCTGGAGCAATGATTGCTCATTTTCAGGTTAAGTCAAATTTGTTTGATAAGATAAAAGCAGCTCAGAAGAAAGATGATTCACCACTCAGGATTAGAAATGAGGTTGAGCAGGGTAAGGCTGCAGGTTTTGTGATAGGTGATGATGATGTGCTGAGATATAGGGATAGGCTTTGTGTACCTGATGTAGATGATCTGAGGAGAGAATTGATGGTAGAGGCACATCGATGGCGTTTACACAATGCATCCAGGTTCCACCAAGATGTATAAAGACCTTAAGGTGTGTTATTGGTGGAATATGATGAAGGCTGATGTAGCAGACTTTGTTTCTAGGTGTTTGACCTGTTAGAGGGTAAAGGGTGAACACCATAAACCTCCTGGATTGTTGCAACCATTGTTGATTCCAGAATGGAAGTGGGAAAGGATCACAATGGACTTTGTGACAGGATTGCCTAGGAGTCAGGAGGGTTATGATTCAATATGGGTGATTGTTGACAGGTTGATAAAATCAGCCCATTTTCTGCCAGTTAAGATTACTTATGGATATGCAAAGTTGGTGGAATTATTTATTAGTGAGATTGTACGGTTGCATGGAGTGCCAATCTCGATAGTGTCTGATAGAGGTCCACAGTTTACATCGCGGTTTTGGGTGAAATTCCAAAAAGCTATGGGTACTAAAGTGCGATTGAGTCTGACTTTTCACCCTCGGCACCGGATGGTCAATCTGAGAGGACTATTCAGATCTTGGAGGATATGCTAAGGGCTTGTGTTATGGATTTTGGAGTTGGTTGGAGTAAGTTCCTACCATTAGTGGAATTTGCTTACAACAACAGTTATCAGGCTAGCATAGAAATGGCACCTTATGAGGCTTTGTATGGTCGGAAGTGTAGATCACCGGTTTGTTGGTTTGAGGTTGGTGAGAAGAGGCTAATGGGACCAGAGTTGATTCAGATTACCTCAGAGAAGATAGAGGTAATTAGAAATAAGCTTCAAACAGCTCAGAGCAGACAAAAGAGTTACGCAGATAAAAGAAGGCGTGACTTAGAGTTTTCAGTGGGTGATTGTGTGTTCTTAAAAGTATCACCGACAAAAGGAGTATTCAGGTTTGGGAAGAAAGGCAAGTTGAGTCCTCAATTCATTGGACCGTATGAGATTCTGGAGAGAGTTGGGGCAGTTGCTTATAGGTTAGCATTACCACCAAACTTGTCCGCTATTCATCCGGTATTTCATGTTTCCATGCTAAGGAAGTATATGTCAGATCCATCGCATGTATTAGAGGTTTATCCCATTGAATTGAGGGATGATATGGTTTATGAGGTGCAACCAGAAGCTATAGTCGACCGACAAGTGAGGAAGCTTAGGTCAAAGGATATAGCTTCAGTAAAAGTGAAATGGAAAGGTCATTCACGTGAGGAAGCGACATGGGAGCTCGAGGATAAGATGCGTGAGGAGTATCCTCATCTTTCGATAATCTCGGTAAGTATTCAATCTTTTCTCTTAAGTTTCGAGTACGAAACTTTTATAAGGTGGGGAGATTGTGATGTTTTGAATAAATGAGTAGGAAAATACAATAAAGTCCTTGAATGCTTAGATGTAGGAATAAATTAAATGAGGGGTATTGTAGTAATTGTATAAGAGATGATATATATAAATAGAAGGAAAAAAAAAACAAAAGAAGAGATCTGAATATTTTGAGTGAAAAACCGTGAGAGAGAAGGGAGAAGGGAGAAAGAAGAAGAAGAAGAGAAAAGAGGGAAATTAGAAAGGAAATAGAAAGGAGTTGGAGGAAATAAGTAAAAGGTAAGATTTAGGTTGTTAAATGTATAAATTTGTATTATTGAGCTTTTAATTTTGGTTTTGATAAATGTTAGGGTTTTGAAAATTTGTGTTTTGGGTTTAATTGATGAATTAAATTGAATGTTATAAGGTTGATTGTTATGGGTAATTGATTAATGAGTTGATTATGGAAGATTGTGATGATTTTGAGTTATGAATTGTGTAAATGGTGAATTTTGAGTTATAAATTTGGCAAGAACAGTAGGTAATCTGTTAAAATTCTGGATTGGAGGTTGAAGATGATGAAAATTCAATTTGGTCCCTCAATTTTGGAAAATTACAGTTTAGTCCCCGAACTTTGGAAAATTTGCAGATTGGTCCCTGGAGCCTATTCCGAGATTCTGAACAGAATAACATATGAATTATGGACAGAATTACTGTATAGATAAGAGAATTTAACACTTTCAATTTAGTCCTCCAATTTGATAAAATTACAATTTGACCCTTAAAAATAGGATAAATTACAGATTATTCCCTAGCTGTAATATTAGCTTTTGCAGATTAGTTTGATGAATAATTAAGGGTTATTTAGTGAATTATTGCCAATTTTATTAGTTGTTTTATTATGGATTAGATTTCAGGAAAACCGTTAAATGTTGGGTTTTTAGGAAAGATAACTAGTTAGTTCAAAAACATTTAGGGTTATGGAATACACCCTTAGTTAAGTTTATTAAATACGTTAAATGTTCTTTCGAGTCGTTCTTAAATATGTCTCTTTTATATTCAGATAATCACGATATTCTACCGCGGACGTCGGGAGGATTTTCTTCGGTTATCCGCTTTTTGGCTTCTGTTTGCTTTTGAGTCAGGTGAGTGGATAATTTTCCATATGCATGAGAAATAGTATAAATATTTGATTTGTTAATATGAATTGAATCATGCTTCTTGATAATATATATGTTGATTATTATCCTTGTTTTGATAAAGCATGATCAATTGTTGAATCTGAATTCTTGATATGAACCAAGATATATTTTGAATTGAATTACGAATTGATAGCTCCTCATTTGATTGATGTCATGAGTTGGGCCTTGAGATATGAATATATCCGTTTGATTATGATTATGAACCTATGGTATGTCAGTCAGAATACCCATGCTAACAGGGTAGTGTTAGTCTTTGTGCACATCGTATCTGAACCCTAGTTGGTCGGGGGAGTCACCAACCTGTGTGGACTGATGATCCCACAGTACGGAGCCTCATGCTCATTGCATTTTGATTTTCCCGCGAATTTTTTACCATATGACATTCTTGTTATGGCCAATTTGAGAACACTTCCATAAGAACCTAAAGCCATACTTGTATATATATTTCTCATTGCTGTATTACCTCGTGTGTGTGTATTGAACGTTATCTACTCACTGAGTTGTTGAACTCACCGTCTCATTATTTATCCTTTTCAGGCTTATAGCTTGATAGCAGGTCATTTTGTTGGACCTTCAGAACCTGCTCTTGGTTGTATTTTGTACATTTTCTTTTATGTCTAGTTAGTGCTCCAAAACTCTGAACTTATATAAACTCTTGTATTAAGACAATTCAATTATATTATGAAGTTGATTTTGTTATTAATGCTGCATTGAACTCTGATTGAGTTAGGATAAGTTTGTGTGTAAGTTTGGGTTCGCATAGGTATGGAATCTTGGAGGGGAACCTTGCCTATGTGTCGGTCATGGATCCGGGATTCGGATCGTAACAGCTGAGTTGACTCGACTGGTTGCGGGACAGGAGAGAAGCAGCCTTAGGATTTATGAGGTGAGCGCTAACAGTTGCCCAAACCAAGATGTTTCAAGGCTGGAGGGGTTTTAATAGTAATTGCCATCTTCGTTCAAGTAGTTGGTGAAGTTTAATGCTGGAGGAGGAGGCAGAGAAGTCAAGGGATTGCTGTTGTAGTGACTGAGAAGGGACGGGGTTAACATGTCGACGGAGTTGAAAGTCATCGGCGCAGTGGAAACCCGTAAGAGAAAACATGGTAGTACGGTCTGGATGACTACTGCCACTCGAGATTAATGGAAATCACGGGATATATGGATCTCCATTAAAACAAAGCTAGAATCAGTATCTTCGGTCTCCACTTCATGAACCAAAGCAATTAGGAGATGTTACTGTTACTCTCCGTGGAGGGTGTCCTTTTAGGGGGGACACGTCTAGGAAGATTATATGTCACTGGTATCAAGGATGATATGGGATGTTCGTACAGTTATATGTCAGGAAAGGGGTTTTTTGTTTTTAGGTGAGGGGGTGATCAGACGGTGGAGAATGAGTGATGAGAGGGGTGTGCAGACAGCAAAAGGAGCAAGCGAGGATGATGCTTGGGCGTGAGAGTGTTATATAGGCGTCAGCCTGTCAGGGAAGATAGAGCGCTGCTAGAAATTAGCAGGCATGGCAAGACTCCTGAGCTTTTTACCTGTTTACGCTATTTTGTTCTCTTCACAGAATGGAGGGCAGAGAGAGGCAGAGAGAGAGAGAGAGAAGAAATTGATGGGAAATTTTCCTTTTCATTTTTCTTTGCTACCAAACAATGAATTACAAAATTACAGTAAGGAAAAAAAATGAAAAACAAAAACAAAATAAAAAACTGTACACTTAACAAGAATGGGGAGAAAGCAGCAGAGGGGGAGAGATGCTATGGAATGATGACCAACTCCCACACTAAAAGGGGCAGCTGTGAACTAAAATGAAGAAACCATCCCAGAACACTTCACAAGCTTTTGTTGCCTGATTAATGATAATCCCCCACCCCCTGCGGCTTACCCTGTCCGGGGAGAGCAACTTCATCGATCCCACACCGCTTGGTATACTGTAGGTCTGTGCTTCAACCAATGTACCATTTCTCTGTCTAGTGGGGCATTGTTCAATACAGCATCTAGCATTGGGCTGCCAAAAACTTTTGGAGAGTTCTTGAATGACCATATTTGGTCCTTGGGCCACGGTTTCTGAGGGTACTTCTCCTGAAAATACAACATCAACAGACACATGCACTTTCCAATGTTAGCAATGGATAATTAGAAGTAATTACATGAATGCCAAGTTATCAACAGCACTAGGAGTTGCATCATAAGACAGCCTTATTTTTTACTTTTCTCTACTGATGTATTTGAGATGTTAAAACCAAAGAAACCTCTGACCAATAATATCTAACGCAAAGATATCATACAAAACTATGTTGCACACTGCATCTGCCAGTACAAAGAAGATGGTCCTGGCAACACATCAGTGGTTACGTATCCTATCATCCCAAAGGATACCACACATGACAGCTTCTAAAAGTTCTGTAAAACATTATTTTACTATGCAATCAAATAATGACAGGTGCTCCTTAAATGCAGTTTTTTCAACTAGTCAGAATTCATACCTCTCCCAAAAACTCCACAACAAAGTCATCATCTCCAAAACCACCTTCTTTGTTGCATACAACACCAAGCCCCTGATGATGAAAAGAAGGGGTGTAAAATAACCATAAAGGGAGAAAAATATAGAAAAAGAATTTTCTTGTGTTTTTTTTTGGTGCATGTGTGTGTTTTGGGGGCAAGGATACTATCAAGTTCAAGTGCTATACCTTCCGGTAAGCAACATATTTGTCATCAGGTCGACTATCTATGGCTCTCAAGATACCCCGACAGATTTTCATTTTTCGTATATCACAATCCTCCATAGCAGCTTGTTCAATTTCTTTAACAACAGGCTGTATAGGATATGTCATCGGAGTGTTCCCAGCGCCAGTAAAGTGCCTGACTTGCTTATTCAGGGTACAGAGTAGCACATCTTCAATAAACATATGTTTTTGCAACAAAGGCCAGTCCACTTCTTCAGGCATGGAATCAAGTAAAAGATTGTGGGTATAGGGATCAATTCCATAAACTTCTTGTTCTATAACTTCATCTCCAAGCTGTTTCCTAGGTTTGTAATCCTTGACTTCAGGAAGTTCCATATCTAATTCCTCAGTGCCATTTTTCTGTGCATCAAGCTTCTCAGCATAGTCATCTGGCAAAGATACAGACATCTTTCGCTGGACATCCTCCTCATCTGCTACAATAAGATATTGGTCTATGACTTCATACTTCCTAGTAACAGGAGGAACCAGACTCACTTTTGTCATGCGAGCACCCCATTCACGTTCATCCTCATCTGTCATACAGTATCGATCTCCTCTTGACTCCCCAGTTCGGCCTTCTGATCGGAAATCCAAGTCACTTTCTGTATCTGAGGCAGTACTATCACTACCACTCCTGCCATCTTCAGAAGAACGGTCATCAGAAGTTTCACTTCCTGAATCCATGGATTTTCTGTTGAGTTTGGATATTCGCTTCTTAATTTCCTGATCAGATGCATATTCTCCATAATCAAAACTACCATTTGCAGGGATAGTGCCATTGCTCCTATTCATGTACTTCTTTCCAGTAGCTTTCTTCTTATGTTTCATTGGAGCAGAATCCAACGCTGCAGATAAATCATCTTTCCATGACTTCATGAGCTCATCTCTTTCATAAGAAAACTTAGAACTCTCTTCCAAACGAGAGGCTAGTTGAAAAAACAATGTAATGATGTGATTCATGTCTCCAGCACCCCGATTCTTTACTCTGCAATTATAGATGTACATATATAAGCAATCTTGAAGCTTTCGATTCATTAAAAGGAAGGAAAAATGGTTTTGCTGTTTAAGCAATCTTGGGTTATACAATGTTTCAAGACCACAGCACCAAACAAATGCAGATACAGACATGCCTAGATATATAAACGAGTATAAAATAGCAATTAAAGATAAACTTACTTAATAGCGTCCCTGCACATTCGACTAATATCCTCCTTGACCGACCTCAATCCATGCCCAACATAATAGCCATTCTTCATCCTATCCTCAATTTCTGCCACCTGATTAATATACAAAAAAAGGAATAAGAACTCAAGCCAGCACAACTCATATCAGTACAAAACAAGTATTGGTACCTTAGGCACAAAAAAATCAAAGATATTCTCCTTCATTATGTCCTTTAAACCTGCAGCAAGAAACCCCTCCATCCTTGTATAGCTATTTTCAGATTTCTTGACTGCCCATCGCCTCATACGAGCATCCCTGGATAGAATGGATGATGACTTTCTAGCATCAAACACTTTTGAGCGTTTGTACAAACTTCGACGAAATAATTGATTTGCTGAGTCTCTCTTATTCACACTATCAAAATACTCCTTCAGCTCCCCAAAATCATCTCTCCCACTGATTTGTTTAAGACTCCTTAGTTTAGAATTTGACTCCTCAGGGATCCTTGTGCGGCTCTTGAGCCAACTAACACGTGGAAATTGATGGGCCAACTCCATGAACTGGGTGCAGCCTCTAATATCTATAGAAGATAAACATGGGAGAGAGCGGAGAATTTCTTCAAGCATGCCAGAAGTGACATTTGTACAACCCGTCAGCACCATTGCATTAATCTTTTCTTTGTTATAACCATTCTGCAAACATGTAAATCATATTACCCCCAGAAAGGTAAAGACTTGACTATAGCCTGTAATGCCAAACATATATAAAACTTACCATGATACTCCTCACCATCAAGTCAGTACAGTTGAGACCCACAGATGAAAGATCAACCTGTATTGATATGCCCTTGTAAAAACTAACAGCAGCTCTCCAGTGTTTACAAGTCAAGGAAGCAAAGACTAGGGATTTCAAGTCAGATCTCAGAAAATGAAAGATTCGTGCCAGCATATGACCATCCAATAAACCCCAGCTTCCTGCCTCAATCTCTGAACACATGCTCTCTTCTCTGTGGAAATTGGTATCACCACATAGTTGCTCAAAAGTGGTTTCAACCTTGTGCAATGTGTCTTCCTCCATTTCATTATCCTTAACAATTTGGTCAGGCTGCATCCAGGCTCTTTTTCCAACACGTACATCTATTTCTGCAACTCACCAGCCCCAGAAAAAGAGCCTCAGATTGAGTACAACATGGAAGTTATAGAAAACATATGCAAACATATGTTCAGAAACTGGAGCTAAATAGAGCACAGGTCAATGCAATGAACAAAGATATATGATTGCTACAGATGTAACAGACAAGATTCATTTAGCGCAACCATAACAATAGCTTTTAGCAATATGTGTTTGATCGACCTTTTAATATATCGACAGCATATGATCCAGAAAAAAGCACAGAAAAGAGCAAAAGTTGAAGAAAAACATACAGAAAGAAACAAATGAAAAGGAAGGAAGCAAAAATTGCCAAAGCCTGAAGAACGAGAGGCAGAATTTGAAAGAGATGACAATAGTGGACACAAGAAAACAAACCTAAAGCATATGTAAGGAAAAAACAAGGTAATGGAGGAAAAGTGTGTGCTAGTTTCACACCTATAACGACAAACAATCAAATACAAGGATTTCAGTGGGAAAATAGGGATGTTGATCAACCACAAGAAAACACAGCACAAGTTAATAAGCTGCATTTTGCTATATTTTTTAATAATGTCTAATACTATATCTGCCAGTACTTACTTGCCATTAATTATGAAATGGTTCATTGGTTTCAAACATCATTAATTTTGAAATGACAGTGGCCACTTAGTAATCCAAAAATTTTGAAGGTTTGTTGGGTTACACTAAAACATGTGAATCGTGAAATTGAAGAATTAAAATGCTGACGTTATCATTTTGACCTAAATTTCTTGATTAAGACACAAATTTCGCAGTTTACCAATGAAATCACCGATAGAAATGCTCCGTCGATAAATCTTTTGTCGGTAATTTTTTGTCCGTCTGTAAATCCGTTGGTAATAAAAAAATATTATTACCGACGGATTCACTGATGGAAAAGCGTCGGTTATAATTTTTTTATTACCAACGGATTTACCGACGGAATTTCCGTCGGTAATTATTTAAAAACATTTTAAAAAAAATTATTTTATAAAATTATAAAATAATTAAATTAACATAAATTAACACTCTATAATATATACTCAAAATGCTTGGAAAAAAGAATAAGAAAATCAACTCAAACAAATTTGCAACAAATAAATAAAACAAAAAAATAAATTCAACTAAAAAAATTCATATGAAAAAAATGAAGTTGCAATTGCTAAAAATTTAAAAATCCTATAAATAAATCAACTAAAAATTGATCTCATATGAAAAAAAAATCTCACAACAACATTCATACAATTATTAAGAACAAAAACAATTAAAAATAAAATAAAATCATGAAAAAAGAAGAAAAAAGAAAAATCTTACCTTAATGTAGTTGCAAGTGAACCTAAGAAGAGAAAAAAAATTTCATAAAGCATATTAATTAAAAAAAAAACTAAGAGGATCAAAGAAGAAAGAAGAAGAAGACATACCCGAGCATGGAGAAAAAAAGAAGGAGATGAGAAGAGAAAATAAGAGAAAGAAATAGATATTAAAGAAGAAGAGGAAGAAGAAGAAGAAGAAATGAGTCTGTCTCTTATAAAATAATGAGATTCAGGCTTTTTATTGGGGCGCATTAGCAACGGATTTACCGACGGCTAATTGAATATTAATATTTTTTAATTATTCTGTCGGTAATTCCATGGGTAATATTTAATTTAAATTTTCAATTTCGTAAAAAGTTTTCAGAAACCGCCAACAATTACCGACGATTTTTCAATCCGTCGGTGATTCTGTCTGTAATATTTAAATGAAAATTTTAAATTAATTGGATTTTTTCAGAAAACCGCCAAATAACACCGACGACTTTTCAATCCGTCGGTGATTTTATCCGTAAAGAACAACAATTAACAGTGCAATTGGAAAGTGAACAGTTCTGGAGCTCTCTGGAAAATGCCGACGGAATTGTCCGTCGATGATTCCCTTGGTAATTGACATGATGAACAGCGTTCATAGTTTACCAACGAATTTACCGACGGATATTACCGACGGAATTTATTCCGTCGGTAATTCCGTTGGTAAAAATGGCACGTCATCATTTTTTTTTTTGCTTTGTTTTAATTTTTTTCCCTCGGTATTTCCGTTTGTATTAATCGATTTTCTGGTAGTGTTTCAAAATTATCAAAAAAATATTAAAAAATATCAATTTAATATATTTCAAGAAAAATGCTTTTTAAAAAAAATACTTAAAAACATAAGCTATCATTTTTCCAAATGGGTCTAAAATAAGTAAATTGTGAAAGAAATTCGAAAATGCCGAAATCATCATTTGGACCTAAATTTTGAAGTCAAAACTTTAGTATGAAAATTTACATATCAGCCTTTCAATATGATATGTGTGAATTCACATATTCTCCTCGGTATTTTTGAGGTCTTGTGTTCTTATATACTACATGTGCTTTAATATCACGAAACTTGCTTCTTGATGAAATTGCTGTTTTATTTTTGTATACCGAGTCCATTATCTTGGTGAACGGCCATGGAGCAATATCTTTATTGGCTAACTTAACGAGTTTTGTTCTCTAAATTAAGCATCTTATCATCCTCAATTAAAATTTGATTAAATTCAAAAATATATAAAAAGATAAAAGAGAAGGAGGTTTTAGTGTAGTCTGTACCCCATTGTCAAACCTTGTGTCTCTGATTATCTGAGACTTTTGTGACTAGCTAGCAAACAAAAGGGACCCCATTTTCATACCTCAATCCCTTAAACAAGTACTGTACACGAACCTTTGGGCTCAAGAAATTACATGATTCAAAATCAATGGCGCCATGATATTCATTCTCTACTAAACAAATCAAGTGGGACGGACCTAAGTTCATGTTGGACTGAAAGCAATATAAAAAACCTGAAAGCTTTGGGCTCAAGAAATTACATGATTCATTATTACATGATTTAGATTATATGTTTCATATAATTTTTATAAGTTGATTTAAGTTTTTTATTTTAATAAAAAAAAAGTTCCATGTATATTTAATTAGAAATAAATTTTGACTTAATTAATCAAGAGTTTGTTATATACTTCAGTCGAATTTTTTTATTTAAACAAAAGTTAAAAATTTTAATTTATGAATTATAACTTGTACCACATTCATTCTTTAAAAAAATTACTTTGAATCATTTTTATTAAACTTATCATAATTGTTTTATGAAGAAAAACTTAAATTATGGCTCAATATATATATATATATATATATATATATATATATATATATATAATTCAAAAGTTATACAAAACACATTCTTTAATAAAATCATAGTCACTGTATATGATATGTGCTTTCATTATTTTTTTAGATAATTAAGTTAGTGGCTTGTGGAGGGTCCCCTTGTAACGTAATGAATCATTCTCATGAAACGTGGTAATTTGGAATCTAATACTTTTCTTTTTTCAAACGCATGCATGGAATTAGAATCATATTGTACCTTGCCTTCTAAACGAGCCACACAGCGATGTCATGTTCTAAAATAAATAAACTGAATTAGAATCATATTGTACCAAACTGAATCAGAATTGATTTAAAATAAATAAAAACTCTAGCATAAAACTTTAAATAAAATATTTTAAAATATTTAAGAAAATTTTTATTTTTATTTTTATGTATAGCTGAGACATTGGATAATCTTCATTCCATTCTTAATATCTTCTATTAAGTGGGATAATAGTTATTTTATAAAATATAACTGATAAATATATCTTATTTACTTTTAGAATCAATTGTTAAGTTGTGGTCTTTGACCATGGTCTAAGTAGTCTTAGCTTAAACTGAATTGATTTTAATAACTTTGATAATGAAAGTAATATTTACAAAGAGAGGGATGAGGGGAGCTAAAGTAACATTTTTGATATGATCACTTTATCTTCTCCATTTGTGTTCTAAAGTTTGGTTAATGAAAGGAGAAGACAGCTTTTCCAAGACCCTGCAGGGCCTGCACGATGAAGTTGCTTTTCATTTTTAGTAGAACACGTTTTCTCGTCAGCTAATTTAACACTAACTTTGTAAACTGTAAAGGGTTAATTAAGAACACCTTTTCTTTTACTTTCGAAGCCTACCTAAGATTTTCATTTCAGTATGTTTTTCACTTTTTGCTGGCCCAGTCAGCCCTACATGTCCGTCCAAATTTCATAGTGGAAGTTTAGTTCATCGTGGAAGACATCTTTGGTTACAAATTCACACTCCACACAAAGGCGAAGATGGTCCTTGGTGAGATCACAGTGCCTACAGGCTACAGCTAGCTAGCTAGGAGGCGTAACCTTCTAGATTAGTGGCTCTTAATTAATTAAACCAATCCTAATTAGTGGGACAGCATGCATGGAATTAGAATCATATTGTACCTTGCCTTCTAAACGAGACACACAGCGACAGCGATTGCTGTGTGCGCGGTAATGATGTAATATCAAAAATAATATGTTATTTTTTAAAAAAAGATTTATGTTTTAAAATTTAATTTGTCACTATGAGAGTAGGTTGTGTGATTTTTGGTATAAAATACAAAAAAAACAAAAAAACAACGTAAGAGATAATGGTCTCCAAGGCTAGAACGACGTGACAGTTTGGAGGGATTTCAAACCGCTATACATCCCGGGAGATATATGGCCACAATATATTGAGCACGTGATGTCTGAGCGGTTCACACGACGCTCATCGTGCGGTGCTAGCAACCGGAACCAACAAATTCATGGTTTGGTGACAATGCACACCGGCAGCTCCATTCTGTTTGTTGCACATGCGAAACGGATGGTAAGATTAATTTAAATGAAATATATCATTAATTAATTTTTTGTTATTTAATTAATTTTTTTCTTACAAGCTACGTCTCTTGGACGTGAGTCGAATTCAATGAAGCTATTTGTAGAGACACACGTGCAGAGTGAAGATCGTCAAAAAAGGGTGCAATAATTCGTTGACAACTGCGCTCAACACTTTGTAGTATGTTTTGTCAACCATTTTATTTCGTAAGTTGTTATTTTTATTGAATTGAATATAATGATTTCTTTTTTTATTTTCAGGAGATCTATAATAGCCGGTTGAGGTAGAGATATGGGGACGATCCTTCCACCCATCCGGATTTCAATCTGGATTCGTGGATGGAGGTAGGATTGTCCAGTGAACCCGATAAAAATTAGGTGTATGGGCTCTCTAACACTACGCCCAAGAACTTGTGGGCATCTCGTAGTGTCTCAACCGTTGGGAGCTCCCAATCAGTATCGAATACCCAATCTAATGAGTTCATGGCCTTACAGTAACACACGGCTCATATCACCAAAAAATACGAGCAAGTCTCGGCGAATTATGAACAACTTCGCCAAATGATCATAAACATGACATCACATAGTGGTAAGTTTATTGGATCAACATTTTAAATAAAAAATTATTTATTTTGATCTAATTAAAAAAAAAGATTAAAATTAAAATTAGTTTAATTTGAAATCCAATCCAGATCAAATATTAAATAATAAGTTTATTGGATCAACAGTTTAATAACTCCTTAGAAATTATCAAATTAATTATAAGAAGCATACTATTTGAGCGATAAAAAATAATTAACCAAGAACATTTCCCATCTCCATTTTATGATCATAGCGAGCTCATATATAGTTTATATACATTCACTTTTTTTCTTAAGCTAAAAGAGACGGCCTAAACACTAAAACACTCACAAAACAATAAATTGGCATCACACGACATCATCATAGACATCTCCTGGTTTAGACTCTGATACAAGACGAACAAATTAATCAAAGCATGAACATATACAACAAAATATGATTCAATTTCAACATCTAAAGCACACGTTAAACTGTTTTGTTTCCATGTCAGTCAATCTCATGTCAGATATAGCAAAACAATATATAAGAAACCAAACCAAACAAAACACAACAAATAGAATATTCAAATAATTATATATGTTAAAATGTTATATATTCATACAATCGTATCTCTATTTTCATTCATTTCATGTCCTTCAAAACATAACATGGCATAAATCTAAATTTTTAGAAAGTTTTTGTTAGATTTTTAGATATGGTATTTATTATTGCATAATATCTTAAAAGGTACGTTATTATAATTTATCTTCACAAGTACTGAAGCACGTGCAGATGTCATGCATGCTTCTAATGTTTAAGAACCCACTTTGACTACAACATATATAGGCAATAATTAATAGTAAATAGAGACAGTATATATTTTGAACTCCGATTGTTTCTTTCTTCATATAACCATAAAATTATTCTATAGATTAACGTTAATCTTATCGGAAGATGAAGGGAACAACAACTAGAGAAAATCTATGGCGGAAATAGATAGTAAGGTTTGAACAAAAAAGAAAAGAAAAAAAAAAAAGGTGAAAGACCTAGAATCAAGAGGCACCCGAACATTGTACGTATAACACAAGTTGCTTAGATTATATATATATATATATATATATCTTTCACCTTATCTTCACAACTGAAGCACGTGCAGATGTCATGCTTCTGATGTTTAAGAACCCACTTTGACTACAATACATAGGCAACAATTAATAGTAAATAGAGACAGATTTAGAATGTCACGATGTCAGAATTGACTTCAAGTTAGATTGAGCTACCTATCAAGTATAGCCACTGCACGATGGCTTAGTCAGCTCAAGCTAATAAACGAATTTCAACTTTTTTTTCTTGGTTACAGAATTTCAAAGTTCACTGTACACATCTACCCATGTAACCACTCGCTTCACTCGATCAGCTATATATTTTGAACTCCGATTATTTCTTTCTTCATATAACCATAAAATTATTCTATAGATTAACGTTAATCTTATTGGAAGATGAAGGGAACAACATATGCAGAAAATCTATGGCGGAAATAGATGGTAAGGTTTGAACAAAAAAAAAAAAAAAAAGAGGTCAAATTAAGACCTAGAATCAAGAGGCATCAGATTCTATCGCGTGCTTGGACTAGCCAGATTCTTTGTCTCCACTCAAAAGAGAAAAGCCAAAATTAGTTCAGAGAAAAAGCAATTATCCCGTTCCAAAGTAACCTAGATATTTAAATAAATATAGTTGTCTATGTCAATCTGAATTTTAATACATGTCGGTCCATTAGCTGAAAGCTTATTAAACGTTAACGTATGTCAACATAACATATTATCACTTCCATATTATAAAAGTCGATCAAGAAATAGTATCATATAAGACAATTCTTAAAATTTATTGGAGATTCAATAATTAATTGACTTAATCTATAATAGATATAATTGATTTGCTTTCGCTTACTCTCAACATGCATCTTCAATTATAAATCATTCAAAAGTTTGAAGATTTGTCAAAACTCCCTATATATCTAGAACGCCTTTGATTTCAAAAAAATAAAAAATATAGAGTTGAATTAATGAAATTTTTAAAAACAGAGAAAGAATATTAAAAAGAAAATTAAAAAATAAATGAAATTAAATAGTGAAATTACTATATTTCATGTACTAAAAAAATCATGTCCCATTTTTTACATTATTTTTCTAACTTTTTTAAACTCTCAATGTGACTATCATATTAAATAATAATTAAGAGCATTTTAGATTAACAAAATAGTTAGGGTTTCGGATCCCTGAATCCTACAGCCGAGTGGTTTGCTGGTCTAGCTAGGCAAAGTGAGAATAATTAGATGTCATATAACACTTGTAGCTAAACTGAATTAAAAGCCCGTTAGACTTGCATTTAATTAGCAGAATTAATTAAGAGCCACCGAAATCATGATCAATAACGTTTCCAAATCATGCATGCTGTCGTCCGAGGGGAGGCCTGAAATATTAGAACATCCACAGCTCCCTGGCTCAATCATTAAGTGATCAAAATAGCAGAAAGGACACAAAGAGGACTATCATTGGGATCTGTAGAATGTACCCTATTGTCAAAAACAACTCGGAACTGGAGACAAAGACAGGTTTATCTGGTGAAACAATGAAAGCAGGCTACATATATAGCTAATTTGGGAAATCAACTGATCACCATGCAAGGAGGAGGCAACATGAATTCTAACGTCTTTCACTACCCAAATCTCTGCTACTTTATTTGCCTCTCTCCAAACATGACTAACATTGCAAGTAGCAAAAAAAAAAAGGTTTGTTCAATGAGGACATGAAAATAAAATTACCATGCGAGAAGGCGCAACCATGAATTCTAACGTCTTTCACTGCCCAAATCTCTGCCTCTCTCCAAACATGACTAACATTGCAAGTAGCAAAAAAAAAATGGTTTGTTCAATGACGACATGAAAATAAAATGAACAGCAACTCATTAACCAAAAACACAACATCAACAAGCAAGTTTGAAGCGGGATGAACTCCCAATATTCCATGTAAATTACATGCAGTATTATAAGAGAACAAGACCTCAAAGGAAAAAGCAAACTTAAGGAGTCCCGAGTCCATATTGAATAATAGTAAGAACGCAGTCCACTGCTTTCGTGCCACGAAGAACCCGAAGGCCGGTTACTGAGGAAGATAACTTGATGCCACGCTTAAAAACCTAAGCCATCAAATTGGACAAATTAATGCATACCCGAAAATTAAAAAGGAGCAAATTGACAAAGCAAGCATTAGATACTGTAACAACAAGAGTAAATATTACAATTTTTATCCGAAATTCAACTTACATATTGTAGATGAACTGAAAGGACTATATAGCCAGTTCCGTATTCGGCTCAACTCTAATGTTATAGCTGACTCCATTTTCTGCATCTGCTACCATTGTTAAGATGATAGAATCATTGACTGTAAGGCCCTTCTCACGGACGTAGTCCAACCAGTCTCCTCTGATGACGGGTTTCTTGTAACGACCGTCTCTTGTACAAAGCGTGAATCCCCACACTTTTCCAGTAGGATCTCTTGCATTAAAATTGAAGGCGCGTACTCCTCGCACCATTGGAAAAGCCCAGAGATTAGCCGTTGTATAAGGCAGACAATTCTCTAAGGCTGCATTTGTTATTGGTTTGTTCACAAGCACATACTCTGTGGTTGGAGACATGTCTGTTTTGAAGTTTGTAGCTCTTCCTCCACTCACCTCTTGTTTTTTGGTTGAAACCGGCCGGTGCTAAACACAGAACACTCTCTCTTATTTATATAAAAGTATAACCCCTATCTTTGTAGCGTATTGGTGACATGGTGGAGGCTTCAGTCTTGGCTTCACCTTACCATCATATCATAATTCGTCCGCAAATTAATGCCGTGGCAGAAAGTGATTCCTTGTGTAGTCCTCGGTGCCTTTATCATCGATGTGGACACGCTGACTAGTGCCTCCTATTTGCTTCACTAATTTCGAATGTCATGATATGAAAACGACAGTAACCCAATTAAAAGTTTGGGTTTGATAATATTTTTTTAATTTTTAATATCAATATTTTAAAATTATCAAAAAAAATACTTTAAAAAGTATCAATTTAATAATACATTTCAATAAAAATGTATTTTAAAAAAATATTACCATAAGCCACCATTTCCAAATGGGTCTAAAATCAGTGAATTGTGCTAGAAAATTCTTTACAACGCATCAAGAAGGTGGATCGAGCTCACATTATCACCTCGGGGCTCGGGTCTATCTGGCTATCACAGCACAATGACAGGTAAGCTGCCTCCCTCCACCAACTATCATAGGAAATGCCTTAACTAAACTTGTGCAAGAAATTCTTCATCAGGTCAAACCATCGAAGTGAGGGTAACAAGGCATGCATTACTTACGATCCAGTGATTAGGATAAGGTAGGTGGAGAGTGCGAGTGAGTTCGGCCACGCCAGAGAATGCCAGTCGATGGGGAGTGGCACCTGTTAGTAATCGATTGATTCTCCACATACGATACAAAGGAGTGATCCAGGAAGTACTGGTTAGTGCCTGATTGATTTCACACATATCGGGAGAGAGGACTCATCCACAAGACCTAGAGGAGAAAGGAGTGTTCAGCAGTTAGTACAATGTAGAGCTGCATGTAGGTAACTGAGGATGAGGCTTGTACCGTTTGGCATGTGTTTGAGAAATATTTTAAAAAAAATTTAAATTTTTTTATTTTAGATTAACATATTTTTTATGTTTTCAAATTATTTTAATATACTGATTTTAAAAATAATTTTTAAAAAATAAAAAAAATATTATTAATATATTTTTTTAATCATAAATACTTTTAAAAATAACCATAACCACACTAACATATTTAAAGTGAAAACTTTAGGATTAAAATTTACATATCAGCCTCTCAATATAAGATGTGTGAATTCATGTATTCTCCTCTGTCTTTTTCAGGTCTTTTTTTTATTATTAATATAGTTATTTAGATTAATTTATCTATATTTCAACTAATTTCATAAGGATGACATATGCTACTAACTCAAATAAAGAACCCATTTATGCCAGCACAAATTTGTATGAGATAGGTTCGTGGCCTGCTTATGAGCAACAAGTTGCATCCTAGCTAAGCATGAGCAATTCTGTGTTTGGGATTTTGAAATCGTAAAGGATGGGATGCCGATACAAATTGTAAAGGCCATGGGTTCGTGGCCTGAGATCATAATCATAAAGAATGCCATCGCACCATTGTTTATTGTTTCCTTTAATTCAAGTAAAGGCAAGTCAGACTCCACTACACCCAAAGCTTTGAAGAAACATAGGAACAATCATTCTCGAAAGAAATGTGTTTTAAATTGCCAAGACCTTAGTTTCATTGGATTCTATATTATATGCGGATCATGAGAAAATATAAAAAAAAAATCCCCCTTCATCGTATCCTAGAACACCAGTACAAATTTCTAAAGACTCCCATTTGCAGGAACTATATATCCAAGACAAATCTGTTCTCAATTTTATTTTACTAGTCCACATGAGAAGACCATCTGGTCGGCGTAGCAAATCTGAAACTTTCATTATTACATTTCACCTGTGATGTGATGAATTATTCTAGTGGTTGGATCAAATATTTTTTCTAGCATCAAAGGAATGTGATGAATTATTGTTTCAATATTTTTTTCACCTGTAAGTTTCAAGTTAAACAAGTTTACATTCTATATTAATTTCGATCAACTCTTTTTTTTCTATTGATTTGAAGCAATAGAAATCAAGTTTTAGTAAGGTTAAAATTTGTGCTTTAATAATTGTTTTTGTTAAAGTTTTTATCTAATATAATTTCTTTTTTTTAAAAAAAAATAAACATATATTATATTGACTTTTCAGAAGTCAAGTGCCATTGAAACGGAGAAAAAGGAAGTAGATGCCACACTTAGGTTACTATCCAGGCCATGCCGTGGGTTCAGACTAAGAAATTAATTTTAAAACATAAAAAACAGTTAAGCTTCTAGAACATTCATATCCCTCTCTAAAGCAGAACATAACATAAACTACTACTAAAATCAAATCTTAAAGTAAACAAAGCTAAAACCTATAATAATTAGGCCCAAAATGCTTAGAGATAATAAGATATTAGTAACTCATTATTCCTTAAATAAAAAGACCTCAAAACCCCTTCCGCACGCGCACGCACACGCACACGCCGCTAAAATCATAAATTTAACTTGAAAAACCCTTAATTGAAATAAAAATTCCACAAAGTTTTGACCCACGTTAGCCTTCAAAACCATCTCCATTATCTGCTCCCTACTTGACGCAGCCTCCCCGAAAGCAAAACCACCACCACCACCGACATTAGCACCATTAACAAAGTTGTAAGGATCATTAGCGTACGGACAATTGTGACTACGATGATCGAAAGTAGTGGCAGTAGTGGTTGGTAACTGTCATAACTGTAAATAAGAAAAGGGCATGTGATGAAAGTTAGTTGGGTCAGAGTTGTTGATTGTTGTTAGAAAGTCTGTTGAGATAGTTAGGAGGCTAAGAGTTCAAATTATCAGGAACTTGTGAGGCCGGTAATGAAAGAATAAGAATTCTGCCATTGCAGTTTCAACCCTCTTTCTTTCCTTTGCTTCTCCCTCAATTTCTTTTCTTCTTCTAATTCTCTCTTCAATTCTTAAGCCTTAACAACTTGTCCAGGACCGAGGAGAGAAATTCATACGGCTGAGTTGACTCGACTGGTTGCGGGACAGGAGAGAAGCAACCTTAGGATTTATGAGGTGAGCGATAACAGTTGCCAAAACCAAGATGTTTCAAGGCTGGAGGGGTGTTAATAGTAATTGCCATCTTCGTTCAAGTAGTTGGTGAAGTTTGATGGAGGTAGAGAAGTCAAGGGATTGTTGTTGTAGTGACTGAGAAGGGACGGGGTTAACATGTCGACGGAGTTGAAAGTCATCGGCGCAGTGGAAACCCGTAAGAGAAAACATGGTAGTACGGTCTGGATTACTACTGCCACTCGAGATTAATGGAAATCACGGGATACATGGAAGATAGAGCGCTGATGGGGTTGTTCGTACAGTTATATGTCAGGAAAGGGGGCTTTTGTTTTTAGGTGAGGGGGTGATCAGACGGTGGAGAATGAGTGATGAGAGGGGTGTGCAGACAGGAAAAGGAGCAAGCGAGTATGATGCTTGGGCGTGAGAGTGTTATATAGGTGTCAGCCTGTCAGGGAAGATAGAGCGCTGCTAGAAATTAGCAAGCATGGTAGGACTCCTGAGCTTTTTACCTGTTTACGCTATTTTATTCTCTTCACAGAATGGAGGGCAGACAGAGAGAGAGAGAGAGAGAGAGAGAGAGAGAGAGAGAGGAAATTGATGGGAAATTTTCCTTTTCATTTTTCTTTGCTACCAAACAATGAATTACAAAATTACAGTAAGGAAAAAATGAAAAACAAAAACAAAATAAAAAACTGTACACTTAACAAGAATGGGGACAAAGCAGCAGAGGGAGAGAGATGCTATGGAATGATGACCAACTCCCACACTAAAAGGGGCAGCTGTGAACTAAAAAGAAGAAACCATCCCAGAACACTTCACAAGCTTTTGTTGCCTGATTAATGATAATCCCCCACCCCCTGCGGCTTACCCTGTCCGGGGAGAGCAACTTCATCGATCCCACACCGCTTGGTATACTGTAGGCCTGTGCTTCAACCAATGTACCATTTCTCTGTCTAGTGGGGCATTGTTCAATACAGCATCTAGCATTGGGCTGCCAAAAACTTTTGGAGAGTTCTTGAATGACCATATTTGGTCCTTGGGCCACGGTTTCTGCGGGTACTTCTCCTGAAAATACAACATCAACAGATAAGAAACCACACACTAGCAAATCTGGTTCGAAAATAGTTCGGCTAAACTGATTCTAGGTTGATGTGATCAGGGTTGACAACTTTGGTTTACAGATGTCATTTTTTAACCATAGGTATCTCGGATTCAGCCTGAAAAACTTCTCAAGCCTAAGCATGAAGACACATGCCTATCATCTCCGGAGTTAAGGATAAATCTGGGCAGCTTCAGTTAAAGCAGGGATGCGGGCAAAGCTAACATCTTGTGGTACAAAGATATCAAACAACATGCAGTAAATGATAGCGCGCAATGAAACTTACCATTCTTTCCAACATCATTTTCACAGTCTTTGGACCATAAATGCGCTGCTGTGATGGCTTCTGAACCTTAGCGTAAAAGGAACCAATTTCAGGTAATGACAAGCAGCCCTTACTCGCTTTAGCAAGGGTAAAATCAGGCTCGGTGTTAGTCTGGACATGCCAAAATATCAACTGCCCCATGCAATAGCTCCCCCCGTAGGTTTTTTGATACTTGTGGGGAAGACCCCCTAACTTATCAGCACATTTGGGGCCTAAGTCAAGTGGACTAATGTGAACTGGTGGAGAAGTAAATGCATCATAATCCTGCAAGAAATTTACCATGTTACTTGAAGATAAAATAAAGAGCATGCAATGGTGCCAGCAAAAGTAGTTCCAAGGCAAAGAAAATAGACATAACCAGTTAGAGGAGACTGTTTCAGCGAAGACTTACCCTAACTCTAAAGAAGCTCTTTGTATAAGCATAAACATGGATTAAGTCAGCTGCAGCATCATGCCGGCACTTGTATGTACATGGAAGACTGCGCACCTCATCCCTCAACCTTAAAAATAAAAAACTCAATAGAATTTTCCCTTTTTTTCCCAAGAAAACACATTAAGGAAAAAAAGAAGCAATATAAGCTGCTGCTCACCACAATAAAGACTTCTGAAGAGCTTTTTGAATGTCATCACAATCTGATGGATCATGCGCACAAACCTTGGACTTGAGGTCATTTAGCATGTCTTCATCCATATAAGGAGACATGCACTGCAGAAGTTCTTCAACAAGTGATCCGTCTCCTTTCCAGAGGAAGGAAACAGTTTCTTCAGGAGTAAGCTTCTCCAGCGGAGGTGGAGCTTGCTTTGGGTCACCAAATATGCACCTCATTACATACCTCACCTGCATATAGAACTTAGAAGATTTAAGAATTCACGACTTCCTATTGATGGAAGACATCTAAAATCAACATACTCAGACCTCAAACCTAGAGCCTCGTCAGCCAGACTATAATCATGTTCAATGAGTTGGGAACATGGAATAAATGGATAGAAAATTAAGGCAGTTCTTAAATCATTTCTACAGGTTAGATTTCATACTCAGACCTGTAATTGTTAGCCCTAAGGCCTAAATATCAGAGGTAATTTTGTATCACAAAGCCTGGACTCTATAACCATGTTCTATGAGTTAGGAACAAGGTTAGATAGGTAAAACAAAGGCAATTACGAAGGGATGATCTTGCTGGTGGTTCTACATCAGTACATTTCAGACTGAGACATAAAATCAATGGTCCTAGGACCTAAATATCAGAGGTCGAAATTTTGTATCAAAAGCTGAATAGTTCAATAATTACCAAGGCAGTACTGACCTTGTCAAGAGTAACAGCCAAATTTTGAAGCCTCTGGTTGTAGACACCTTCAGCCTGCTCAAAAAAAGAGTACCAGAAAGTAACTACAAGCAGTCACTCAAACAGAAGACTTCATAAGAGCATTTCACGTGCACACATACACTATGCATTTACCTGAACCTCAGCATCACTTCTCTCGACCTCAAGACATGTATCTGCAAAATATTTCCTTTTCTCTTCCAAATTATGCCTCAGAATTTCCTCAGGAAGCTTTGTTCTTTCCAGATTTATAAATCTGACCAGACGAGCAGAATATGCAACCACCCAATCTGGCAACCCACCAAGTAAGCAACTGCCTAAACCAGCCCTACCCAAGTCCAGATAATCTTCTTCAGACACAGAATTTAATTCACAAGCTCCGAGCATCAAATAATGTCGATCCAGTAATCCATGCCACTCCTTCAACACCTGATGAGCAGCAATGTTCAGTTGACATCAAATAAAAAAACCACCAAAACGTTAAGTACAGTAATAAGATATTTCAATATTTTTCTGAAAAGAGAATTCAATCGTAGTCTGTACCTTTTGGAAAGCCCCTTCACCTGTCAAATTTAAGTAGCTGCCCCTGCAAACTTGGCTACCACACAAACAAACAGACGCTTCATATTCTTCTTTACTCTGCAAAATGAAAAGTCACCAACCATTGGACATGAAAAAAAAGTGGGATTTATATTCTACAGTGTGAAAAGGCCACCAGTTAAACGATATGCACCTCTGTCACAGAATTGTAATCAAACGTTATCTCCTCGCCATGTTGGATTTCACGGACAGTGTAGATTCCAATCTGGTACTGACCATCTACAGCAGTAACTCTGCATTCACATTGATAATAATCTGAATGACTGAAATTTTGTTAATATTGAACAGCATTTTTCTTTTTACAACAAGCGTCTCATGATGACATTTTTTTCTCAATAACTGCTGCTTCAAAATCAGATTAATCTTCAATAGAACAATACTTCAATGAACAACAAATAAACAGCTGGTGCAGCATTATCTCACTCAACAAAGAAATAATCAATTCCAGATTCCAAACATTTTGATTCCCACAAAAGTCATCATGGAAAACAAAAAAAATCAAAGAAAAACACATCCAGCATGCACACATATAACACCATCCACCCAGAAACTAATTCTAAGATCTGGAGCTTTGCCTTTCACGGATTGTCATTCATGGGATGTTTCTAGCTTTAAACATCTAATTCGATTATCTACCTTCCTAAGATTGTAATATTCATATCTAACAACAAGAGAGCGAAAAGAAATGCATGGATGTAAAATAATGTCACTGAACCACCATTTACTTGATATTCTATAACTAGCAAAGCTTTCCAGAATAATGCTTTATACCTCTGCACATTAATCAAAAACAGCGAATAAAAGGGGAGCAATACTCACTTTGCTTCACAATTAGGTTTGCATGAGTGACAGATTCGACTTGCGTAGTTCGCCTTATGCATGGCATCAACGACAACCAAATCATAACCATCAGCATCACCCTGCAGAATAGCAACAAAATATCAGGAAATTCAATAAAGCAAGAGGAGACAAGATATGACAAACCCATTTACAGAAGTTCAAGTAACACAACACCTTTGGCCTCTCAAGATAAATGTTGTAAAATTCTGGAGCTGGTTCTTTACTGTCTTTCTGCAATAATCGAATCCCATCTTGCTTCTCAAACCATTTCCATGCAGGATATACCTACAAAAATTAAGTTTAAAGTGAAGAAAAAGAAAAAGGTTAAAGCTTTACCACCATGTAACACCAAAGATTTATTCTAAAGAACAGCACCCAAGCATCAAATGCAGAAATATTATGAAAGCAAACCAATGCATAGTTATTACTTTCAGACACATGCACTTTCCAATGTTAGCAATGGATAATTAGAAGTAATTACATGAATGCCAAGTTATCAACACTAGGAGTTGCATCATAAGACAGCCTTATTTTTTACTTTTCTCTACTGATGTATTGGAGATGTTAAAACCAAAGAAACCTCCGACCAATAATATCTAACACAAAGATATCATACAAAACTATGTTGCAGGATCACACACTGCATCTGCCAGTACAAAGAAGATGGTCCTGGCAACACATCAGCGGTTACATATCCTATCATCCCAAAGGATACCACACATGACAACTTCTAAAAGTTCTGTAAAACATTATTTTACTATGCAATCAAATAATGACAGGTGCTCCTTAAATGCAGTTTTTTCAACTAGTCAGAATTCATACCTCCCCCAAAAACTCCACAACAAAGTCATCATCTCCAAAACCACCTTCTTTGTTGCATACAACACCAAGCCCCTGATGATGAAAAGAAGGGGTGTAAAATAACCATAAAGGGAGAAAAATATAGAAAAAGAATTTTCTTGTGTTTTTTTTGGCGCATGTGTGTGTTTTGGGGGCAAGGATACTATCAAGTTCAAGTGCTATACCTTCCGGTAAGCAACATATTTGTCATCAGGTCGACTATTTATGGCTCTCAAGATACCCCGACAGATTTTCATTTTTCGTATATCACAATCCTCCATAGCAGCTTGTTCAATTTCTTCAACAACAGGCTGTATAGGATATGTCATTGGAGTGTTCCCAAGCGCCAGTAAAGTGCCTGACTTGCTTATTCAGGGTACAGAGGAGCACATCTTCAATAAACATATGTTTTTGCAACAAAGGCCAGTCCACTTCTTCAGGCATGGAATCAAGTAAAAGATTGTGGGTATAGGGATCAATTCCATAAACTTCTTGTTCTATAACTTCATCTCCAAGCTGTTTCCTAGGTTTGTAATCCTTGACTTCAGGAAGTTCCATATCTAATTCCTCAGTGCCATTTTTCTGTGCATCAAGCTTCTCAGCATAGTCATCTGGCAAAGATACAGACATCTTTAGCTGTACATCCTCCTCATCTGCTACAATAAGATATTGGTCTATGACTTCATACTTCCTAGTAACAGGAGGAACCAGGCTCACTTTTGTCATGCGAGCACCCCATTCACGTTCATCCTCATCTGTCATACAGTATCGATCTCCTCTTGACTCCCCAGTTCGGCCTTCTGATTGCAAATCCAAGTCACTTTCTGTATCTGAGGCAGTACTATCACTACCACTCCTACCATCTTCAGAAGACCGGTCATCAGAAGTTTCACTTCCTGAATCCATGGATTTTCTGTTGAGTTTGGATATTCGCTTCTTAATTTCCTGATCAGATGCATATTCTCCATAATCAAAACTACCATTTGCAGGGATAGTGCCATTGCTCCTATTCATGTACTTCTTTCCAGTAGCTTTCTTCTTATGTTTCATTGGAGCAGAATCCAACGCTGCAGATAAATCATCTTTCCATGACTTCATGAGCTCATCTATTTCACAAGAAAACTTAGAACTCTCTTCCAAACGAGAGGCTAGTTGAAAAAACAATGTAATGATGTGATTCATGTCTCCAGCACCCCGATTCTTTACTCTGCAATTATAGATGTACATATATAACAAATAGTATCACACAAATAATCAAGATGATGTTATGATAAAGAAAGAAATTTAGGTCCGCCAATGTAAAGTACTGTTAAGAAAGAAGAAGAGGTGTGCATAGTGGTTTCATTAAACTTAATGCTGGTGTGCAATTGTAGAAATCTGCATTGCAAATATTCCAGCATGGAAAGAGCAAAATACAAGTATATAAAATACAGCAGCAAAGCTGAAGGAGATCCTTGTACTAAATGTAGGCCGTCAGCATCACATCAGCAATTGTTTCCAGTAACAATTGAAACAGAAATTCATAAGCTTTTGATTCATTAAAAGGAAGGAAAAATGGTTTTGCTGTTTAAGCAATCTTGGGTTATACAATGTTTCAAGACCACAGCACCAAACAAATGCAGATACAGACATGCCTAGATATACAAACGAGTATAAAAATAGCAATTAAAGATAAACTTACTTAATAGCATCCCTGCACATTCGACTAATATCCTCCTTGACCGACCTCAATCCATGCCCAACATAATAGCCATTCTTCATCCTATCCTCAATTTCTGCCACCTGATTAATATAAAAAAAAAGGAATAAGAACTCAAGCCAGCACAACTCATATCAGTAAAAAACAAGTATTGGTACCTTGGGCACAAAAAAATCAAAGATATTCTCCTTCATTATGTCCTTTAAACCTGCAGCAAGAAACCCCTCCATCCTTGTATAGCTATTTTCAGATTTCTTGACTGCCCATCGCCTCATACGAGCATCCCTGGATAGAATGGATGATGACTTTCTAGCATCAAACACTTTTGAGCGTTTGTACAAACTTCGACGAAATAATTGATTTGCTGAGTCTCTCTTATTCACACTATCAAAATACTCCTTCAGCTCCCCAAAATCATCTCTCCCACTGATTTGTTTAAGACTCCTTAGTTTAGAATTTGACTCCTCAGGGATCCTTGTGCGGCTCTTGAGCCAACTAACACGTGGAAATTGATGGGCCAACTCCATGAACTGGGTGCAGCCTCTAATATCTATAGAAGATAAACATGGGAAAGAGCGGAGAATTTCTTCAAGCATGCCAGAAGTGACATTTGTACAACCCGTCAGCACCATTGCATTAATCTTTTCTTTGTTGTAACCATTCTGCAAACATGTAAATCATATTACCCCCAGAAAGGTAAAGACTTGACTATAGCCTGTAATGTCAACAATATATAAAACTTACCATGATACTCCTCACCATCAAGTCAGTACAGTTGAGACCCGCAGATGAAAGATCAACCTGTATTGATATGCCCTTGTAAAAACTAACAGCAGCTCTCCAGTGTTTACAAGTCAAGGAAGCAAAGACTAGGGATTTCAAGTCAGATCTCAGAAAATGAAAGATTCGTGCCAGCATATGACCATCCAATAAACCCCAGCTTCCTGCCTCAATCTCTGAACACATGCTCTCTTCCCTGTGGAAATTGGTATCACCACATAGTTGCTCAAAAGTGGTTTCAACCTTGTGCAATGTGTCTTCCTCCATTTCATTATCTTTAACAATTTGGTCAGGCTGCATCCAGGCTCTTTTTCCAACACGTACATCTATTTCTGCAACTCACCAGCCCCAGAAAAAGAGCCTCAGATTGAGTACAACATGGAAGTTATAGAAAACATATGCAAACATATGTTCAGAAACTGGAGCTAAATAGAGCACAGGTCAATGCAATGAACAAAGATAAATGATTGCCACAGATGTAACAGACAAAATTCATTTAGCGCAACCATAACAATAGCTTTTTGCAATATGTGTTTGATCGACCTTTTAATATATCAAAAACATATGATCCAGAAAAAAGCACAGAAAAGAGCAAAAGTTGAAGAACAACATACAGAAAGAAACAAATGAAAAGGAAGGAAGCAAAAATTGCCAAAGCCTGAAGAACGAGAGGCAGAATTTGAAAGAGATGACAATAGTGGACACAAGAAAACAAACCTAAAGCATATGTAAAGAAAAAACAAGGTAATGGAGGAAAAGTGAGTGCTAGTTTCACACCTATAACGACAAACAATCAAATACAAGGATTTCAGTGGGAAAATAGGGATGTTGATCAACAAGAAGAAAACACGGCACAGAAAATTATGCCCAAACCAAAAGTTTCAGACAGTACCATCTGCGGAGAAGCTTAAGGAGGACACATAAATAAATACCATCTAAACATTTCCAGCAACGCAGCAAAGATCAATCATTTGTGACAAAACAAAGGCATGGGACATGGAATAACGATGCAGACAAAAGAAGAGAAATTTGAAGGAAGCAGGAGGAGAACTGTTAATGCTTCATCTCTCAGCAGGGCACGTGTGCAAAGTGAGAGCAGCAAGAAGATCATCTAATACTTGATCATGCAATTAATATTACTCAGTTGTAGATACAAAAGGAAACCTGGATGATCAACCCATCCATACCTGATTTGAGGTACATATGTTTATCGAGCTCTTTCTGAGGCTGTTTTGCAACAATCCATGGATCCAGGGCCTCATTTATGGCTACAGCAAACTCCCGGTTCTTGTACGATTTCATTACCAATTCATGTAGCTTCCCCCGGGTAAAACCGATGAACTGTGGATGAAGGCTGTGAAATGAACTAGAATCTTTGTTACTTTCAATATTAGCAGCAGTCTGGGACTTCAAAAGAGTTCCTGAAGAACCAACAGACAGCTCAACATTTGACTGTTGAATTCTGACAGCGGCTTCAGAAGTCTCTGTGGCTGATGCAACCGGAACCCACACTCTATCAAATTTCCTGAAAACGCTGCTATACTTTTGGATGGTACCTTTATCCGCCAAGTTCTGAAGCTCTGAAAATGATAATGGACCTCGTTCATGGCCAGAACCATCTAAGTAATACCAGTCACCCAAATTCAATTGTAAGTCATCTGCTGTACAAAGACGGTCTTTGGGAGTGTTAAGTGGTGCAGTCGACTTCCAACATCCATGTGAGTCTTGATCATTGACAACTCTGGTTTGTGAATCGCACTCCACTGATGAACTCTTCACATCATTAGTTGCAGAATGAGTTCGAGCAGATCTTGAATGATATCTGTCCTTCCCTCGAACTTTAGTGCGCGTCTCAGAAACAACATGGTCCTGAACCACACATGCATTTATCCTGACCACTGGTAGCACGGTTCCTTTCACTCCCCTTGTTATGGGAGGTTTATTGAGGGTTGATCTACTGACACCACCAGTATCATTTCTATCATCTGAGCTGGAGAAAGCCCAAGGAGGGAGGTCAAGCTTCCTGCTTTGAGAAGGATTATACAAATCATCTTTTATATGCCACCGTGGGTCCTCACACCCAGACTTTGGCATGTGGCACACTGGGAATCCATCATTGAGAACAAGTTTCCTTCGAGTAAATCTGTCCTGGACAGACTCCTCATTCCTCTTCCAGTCCCCACCCTTGCAAGACCATCGGCCAGAAAACCAGTCAGTGGAATCAACGGAAGAGGCAAAGCCATCATCCTTGTCAGCAAGAGTAGCTGGCCATGCTTCAACAGCTACGTTTGTTTTCACATCAGAATGTCTTAGTAATTCATCATTGTTTTCATCCTGTTGTTCAGAAGTGGTAGCTCGCTGCCAGGTAAAACCTGTTCATTCAAGAAGACACTGGTCAGTATTTCTGGAAGTTCTGTTATGGCAACTGACTTGTTTTGTGAATATTGGGGAGAGACTGTCAGAAGATGTGCAACACTTGAGGTGGAGATGACCCAAGAAAACGAGAAAATAAATTAATTACAGGATTGATATTGGCATTCATTTATATACCTTCTGCTTTTATACATCCCTCCCATTGCACATGTTCAAATGTCATTTGCAGAGCTTCTGCAGGATGATAAAGAAGAAGAAAGAATGTAAGAAATATCCAAACAGACAAAAAATAAACATTAGCATTAAATAACCAGAAAATTATTCAATGCTATAAAATGAAAAGTAAAAGAAAGAAAATTTAAAAAATACCTCCAACAGTCTCTAGCTCACTGCCAGGAACAACAGAAAAACCCTCCAATAGAGCTCCAACTCTTTCATCAATCTGTAGATCTTCTAAAGACTCAGAAGCAATTTCACTGTGATCAGGGCAGACTGGTGGTTTCAGAAAATTCCCTGACACTCCCTCGCCAATCTGAGCACCAGATTGCCCGACATCTACAGTATCTGCCAATAGATTACCAGGAGCCTCTGGAGGGCTTACTAGTTGAGTTATAGCATCTGGCACAACAGATGGGAAATTCACTGGCACAAATGGTGAAAGTGCATTTTCGATTGTTAACCACCTATCACTATGCAAGTGCTTGATAAAGTGATCAGACATAAGACTTCCTTCATCAACAAGCGCTTTAAGCTCGCATAACTTTGAAGGGCCACATTCCACACCAAAATGATCTAGGTAAAACCATTTACCAGTTGATGTATCAGCCACAGCAGGGACATGTGGTGGCGTATCACATATATCCATATCTTCCTCCATAGATTGCAGTTCTTCAGGAGGAGGTCCATCAACTTGAGGAGGTTCTTTTAACATTTATCCTTGGGCTCTCGGACTTCTCTTCTATGCGAGTTTCACTGCTGGCATTCTTTTCATCCAAACCATCAAGATTAAGCACGCTACTTTTATCTTGAGATTCCTTAGCTGAGGGTTCTGTGTCCCTTACATCAGGATCCTTTTGGCTGATCTTATCCTCCTGCTGTTTATTACCATACTGAGAGTTCCGCTTCTCAGTGGCTCCCCCCTTTCGACTTGCTTCTCTATAATTATTGGGTTTAGCCCGATCATGTGGGGATCGCTCCAAGTAATTTGATGTCCGATCGCTGCGGTCATGGTGCCGGGCTCGATCCTGTGGGGACCTTTCCACATAAGAAGGACTCCTTTTCCTATGCTCGTAATGGCGGCCTCGGTCATAAGGTGATTTCTCAAGTCCATATGGGGATCTCTCTCGTCCGTATGGGGACTTCTCACGTCCATAGGGGGATCTATCATGTCCATATGGGGATCTGTCTCGCCAATATGGTGACCTCTCACGTCCATATGGTGATCTTTCTCGCCCATATGGAGATCTCTCCAGTCCATATGGTGTCCTTTCTCGGCCATAGGGAGATTTCTCATGACGGATTGGACTTCGGTCCCTGTGATCATTGTATCGGGGCCTCTCATGTGGGGACCAGTCGGAATGAACATGCCTGTCATAAACAACCTTAGAGGGCAAAGTGGACTCATGATGCCTGGATGAGTACTTGTCTGATACAGATACTCTGGAGGAAGAAGAGTTTTTATAGAACCTCTCCACAGAGTGACGTGAATAGTGCTCTGAGTAAGCATAGCGGGAACCATCCTCAGAAAGTCTCCTGCTTTTAGAACTAGAGTAATCCCCATAATGTTTGCGCTCGGTGCTATCAGAATCGGTACCATGACGTTTCAACCTGTTACCAGAAGAATACTCCCTTCCAGGGTTCTTACCATTGCTGTACTCACTCTTATACGAACCTTCTTCATCAACAATCTTTGAGCTGATCCTCGTACTCCTTTCCTGGCCACTCTCCCACCTCATAGAACTTTTACTGTGCAGACTACCCCCACTTCTAGTCAACTCTTTCCTTCGGTTAACATCCTCACAAGAATACTTCCCGGAAGGTGGCGTCCGCTCCCTACTCATGTCATACCTGCCACGAGACCTAATGTAGCCATACTCATCTTTACCATTCCACCTGTCCGGAATGAACTCACCTTTCTCGATTTCATCTCGAACAACTTCCCCTCTCTGCCATTTATTACCAGAAACAATCTCCCCTTTCTCTATATCCCCCTTCTTCCATTTCTCACTACCAATCTCTCCTCTCTCAATCTCACTTCTCCTTGGCTTCTCT
Source organism: Populus deltoides (assembly GCA_015852605.2). Lineage (NCBI taxonomy): Eukaryota > Viridiplantae > Streptophyta > Magnoliopsida > Malpighiales > Salicaceae > Populus > Populus deltoides. Next base: position 26,259,374 of record CM027571.2, on the reverse strand, counting down.
GGTATAGGAACAAATTCGCCATTCTCAATTTCCCCTTTAGGCGGCCACTTCAATGTCCCTAATTCCCCCTCTTCAACTTCCTCTTTAATATTATTACTACCACTCTGTAACTTAGTATCCACAGAACCCAAACCATCACCATTTTCAACTGTCTTGCTACCACTACTAATCTTCAAACCTGATTCTTTCTTCTCCGCTGCCAATTCCTTCTTCCATCCTGATTCTTTCTTCTCAGCTGTCACTTCCTTGCTCTTTTCTTCCTTCTTCAATCCTGATTCTTTCTTCTCCAACACCACTACTTCCTTACTACCACTCCCACAAGCACTCTTAACTTCTCTCACCAATCCCACTCCTTTCTTCTCCCCCACCACTACTTTCCTCACCACCTTCTTCACCTTAACTATCCTCTTCACCTTCTTCACCTTCCCGGTCACCCCATTGTTGCTACTGTTACTTTTCCCGTTATCCTTCTTGTCACCACTATTGACATTATTATTATTATTATTATTACTACTACTACCACCACCACCACCTACACCACCACTGTTACTGTTGTTGTTTACAGTTTCCACTTTCGTCGTTGTTGTTGATGGAACTGCTGCTGTTACTGTTGTTGTTGTATTCTTTTCTTGAACAGGAAATCTTTCTTCCATGATGATATTATTACTACTGTGCTGCAAAGGCATGCATGCGACTCCTCCATCACCCATGGAATTCAAAACCTGAAATCTTCAAAGCTCGGAAACCCTAATTCTCCCTTTTCCCAGGGCTATCGATGCTCATACTTCAACCAATTTTGTTCTTATCCTGCGCTTCAATTCCAAACCCTAATTTCCACAAATCCACAAACACAAAACCATTAGTTCATCAATGTAGGGTTAAATTAAATCAAATGAACAAAAAGTAACTACAATTCAGTACCCTCTAAAAAAACCTAGGGTTTGTAAATAACGGAGAGATAACGGAGAGAATAAAGAGAGACTTACCGGGAGAGAATTCAGGAACGGAAAAGGACAGATCGAAGATGGTCGTTGATTTTGCAGATCGAAAATGGAGAACAAAAGAGAGAAATTACTAATAAAAAGAAGAAGAAGAAGTCCTTGAAGAGAAATAAAATCTTTTTTCGTTCTCTCTGGCTCGCTGGCTGGTGTTTTTGGTCTGAGAAACGAAGCTTTCGTGTTTTTTTTATTTATTATTATTATTATTATCAGGCTGGGTATTAAGGAGGAGATGACTTGAATTTGAAATGACAAATATGTCCTTGCGGATCCTGTAGTTATACGAACGAAACATGACCCGTCGTAGTGCCGATGTCTTTGACTCGGCTTTTTGAGTCCTTGACTGGCTCTAACTCGGTACCATCTAGGGTTAGCTGGCTTTTGCAACTCACTCCCTCGCCTTCTTTTTCTCCTTTTGGCTTTCCCTTTCATTGCTTGAATCGCCGGGGAAGGTAAGTATCATATCGGCATCATAAAAGTTGTAGCTTTTGTAAATAGGTTTTAGGTTAATTGATTAATTTTTCTCGATTTGATTTAAATAAATTAAATTCAACAAATCTTAATTAATGGGTAATTATATTAAAAAAAAGGTAAAAAGAATGGTATTTATATGGAACTTTAATAGCATAGAAGTTTGTATAAAGTTTTTTCTTTTCACTTATAATGGATGAAGCATATACTAATTCATGATTTGATTGTGACAAATTGAACATGATCTATACATTCACATTCAATTGATCAATAATTGAGTTAAAGTGATTTATACATGAACAAGGAAGCCACTGATTTTTCTGGATTGTTTTTTTTTTTAAGTATTGATTCATAAAAAAAAAATTATTTTATTAATAAATCTACACGAGAATTGGTTAATTTGTCTTTTATAAAAGCTGGGTGTAAAAAATCAATATAGAATTAGTTTGATCAAATGATAAGTGAACTCCCGATCTAATTAAGATTCAATTTGATTTATAAAAAAATTAAAATAATATGGTTTTGATTTTAATTAAACTAGGTAATTTGAATTTTATTTCGACGTTTAATAATTATATATATAAGAAAAGAGAATGTAAAATAAAATAAAAGAAATAAAATGAGGGCTTTTTTGTCAATTTGACAGGGCAGGGAGAGTTTGGTAAAATACAGGTTTTGGCGCTCAACGTGTAAGAGAAATCTTTCAAGAGAGGTGGAAGGGAGGGATTTCCATTTTCCAAGTTGTTGTGAATAAAATACAATAACTTTACCCAAAGTTTTGGAATTTCACAGAGGGTTCAAGGCTTAAAGTGGATTCGGCTGGGCTATCATGTACTCCTAGCCCATGACAACCTTATACTGATCCTGAAAGGCTGATATGTAAAGTAAGAGTGAGTAAAAAAACTAAATAATCAATTAAATTAAGAAAATTTAAAAAAATTGAAAAAATTAATAGTAAAAAAATCAATTAAATTGATTAAAATTTTTAAAAAATCAATTGGTTCGTTTCAGTTTTATAAGTTTGAAATTGAAAAAACCAAATCGAATTCAAATCGAAAAAAACTAAAAAAAACTAGCCAAACCAAAACCGAGCCAAATCAAAAAACAAAAAAATTGAGCCAAACCGGAAAAAAACCGAGCCAAATCGAAAGAGCCGGTTTTTTTATAAAATAACAGAATCAAAACTTGTTGGTTTGAACCGGTTTTCGGTTTTTAAAAAACCAATTTAATTACTTTTTTTTATAAAAACTGAACTGAACAAAGAAATAATCATTTCTATTAAAATATACAAGAATTTTTTTAAAATATATATATTTTTTATTTTAAAAATTAAATTATTATTTTATTATTATTTTTTGTTTACAGGAGTTAGTTTTGGGCGGAGGAGGAATATGTGTATATCCTGGAGTCCGCTTTCACCTGATCTGTTTTGCTTTGAGTTTGGTTTGCTGATTTACTACTCTAAATTGTGGCCCAAAGGAAGAAAAGCCGAGGAGAATTGCCAAAAGAATGATGATGATCCATGTGAGTTGTGGACTTGGAGATAGGAAAGGATGGCTTACCTTTTTCTCTGGGTTCTCTTTTACTTGCTCCTATTCTTTGTAGTTTCATGGGCTCATCCTATTCCATGGTTTTTAAAAATAAAAAATGAGTTTCTTTCTTCTTCTCAGCATATAAGTGACGTCACCTCGTGTGTTTAGAACATGTTTCGAAATATGACCTAAAAAATTTATTTTTTAATAAAATTTAATAAGGTTTATATATTTTAAATCGTTTTGATGTCCTGATGTTAAAAATAATTTTTAAAAAATAAAAAAAATTATTAGAATGCATTTTGACACAAAAAATTATTTGAAAAGCAACCGCTACTCGAGAGCACAATACTAATTTTTAATTTTAAAATATATTAAAATAATTTTTTTATTTTTAAAAATTATGTATGATATTAGTATATTTAAATGATAAAAAAAATTAATTTTTGGTAAAAAATTTAAATTTTCATGAAAAGTTGGTTGGAATGCAACCCTAAACGAGCACTAAAGAGGTGTTGGAGAGCATGATAACTATTGTTTTTAAAGTTATTTTTAGTTAAAAATATATCAAAATAATATTTTTTATTTTAAAAAATTATTTTTGATATCAACACAATAATCTTAAAATAATAAAATAAAAATTAATTTTTTATAAAATACTATTTGGAATGAAATTCTAAATAATGTTTATGTCTGGAGATATTTTTAAAAGTAATTATTAGTTAAAAATATATTAAAATGATTTTAAAATAGAATCATATTTGTTAGATTAGGCTTGGGTTTGTAGGTGGATTAGAAATATCTAGGATTTCAAGCTTGAATTGATATAATATGGTGGAAATAGTGGATTTTGTAGGGACATGATTAACCCATCGGTTCAAAAAAAAAAATGGAATTAAAAACATAGCTAATAGTTGATACAACTTTACGTGCATGTGGGATAGTGTGTGTTGTGTATTAACTATTCACGGTTACAATTTACAAATTAATTTTCACATGTATATATATATAAAATAATAATTTATAATCAAGTTTTAAATAGGCTATTAACGTCTAAAGTTGAATAAATTACTTTCAAAATCTTGCTAATGATGGCGAGAGATTAATTCACTTAACAAGCGTGCAAAAAACTCAAAAAGGATAATAGTAGATCTCCCACAGCCAGCCACCGATCTCATCGCACCGCTAAAACTTTTGTCCTCTCACCTCTTACGACGCCGTTCCTCCCCCTCCCCGCTCCTCTTTCTGTAAAAAAGAATCACTAGGATCGACAGAGGAATTAATTAAAGCTTTGATTGATTGATCGATCGATCGAGTGTGAGAGATGTCGAAGAAGAAAACGGCGTCGACCATGTCGTTGAAGGACTTTCATGGCGGCTCTATTCCTTCTGATCTCCCTCTACCTTCAGCTCCTGGCGTGTAATCTCTCGCTCTCTTCATTTCTTTCTTTCTTTCTTTCTTTTTTTTGCTTACTTGTTTGTGATTTTGATCTAAATTATTTGTATTTTACTTAATTAATTTTCAAATTTTAGATCGTAAATTCTTAAGCTGATTAGATTTGTTTGTTTGTTTGGTTTGTCAGTATGATGAAGCCTGGTTCGGACCGAAATGCGTCGGCAAATTGGGGAAATAATTTGATGCGGCCGAAGTCGTCAGGAGCTGCTCGTGGTTTTGATGAGAAAACTTCGTTTTTATCTCACCAGGCGCCTATAGGTAGAAACTTTGATGAGGATGAGCGTAAGCCGTTAGATGGTTCATCTGCTCCTCGTCGTACTATTAGTGATGAAAATGTTCGTGCTTCGGCTTTGGTTCCTCAAGAGTTGAAGCCGGAGTATGTTTCTGGTTCGTCTGTTAGGGTGCCGGATAGACCGGTGACAAGTCCGGTACCACAGTCTATGAGTTTGGGAGCGAGTTTGTCTCCGTTGAGACCGGGAGGGGGTTCGGTTGTAGTTAGTTCGCAGAATTCGGGTGGTTGGGGGGGTAATTCAGCGATAACAAGTGGTGGTAATGGTCAGGGTGTGAATAATAATCCTCCGAATGCTTGGGGGATGAGGAGGGATGTGATGGGTGTTAATGCCTCGAGGGTTTCATCTGTGTCGCCGGGGTCGAATCCGGTGTCAAAGTTTGCTCAAGCAAGTGCGCTTGAAAAGGTATCTTCAGGAATGTGGCAGTCAAAGAGTCCTGGTGAACTTTTACCACATTTGATTTATTCACAGGAGAGTAATGCAAGTCATAGTGTGGATGTGGGTAGGGAGAGGGGTGATTATGATAATTCAAGGGGAGGTCAAGCTGAAAGTGGTAGGGTCGCAGGAGATAGGAATCAGGGTGGGGGGAGGACATTGCCGAATCATAGGAGGGATCAACCTCAAATGCACTCAGAAGAGTTTCATAGTGGAGGTATTGTCAGCTCGCAAACTCGACCAGCAATGCCCCCAGAAGTATCAGAACGACCTAAGCTGAATGTTATTGCAAGAACTAAAGCATTAGAGAGACCAGAAAATGACTTCAGACAGGTATAACATTGTTTTTCAGGAGATGTTTTAATGCTTTCTTCAAGTTGATTGTTTGTTGATTATGATGGTCTCTCTATTTTTTATTTTTTTTGTTAATAAAGGGGTACCAGCAACCTGTAGTATCTGGGAAGATTGAAATTGCCCATGAATTGTATGGAAATGGAAATCCTTCAAAGCCAGGGTTGGCTGATACCAAGAGTGGTAGTCAGCCAGCTGAGAGACCACTTGAACGTCCCAAATTGAATTTGAAGCCTCGCTCACAACCTGTTGAACAATCTGATGGAAGCCTTGAAAGAGAAAGGTTTGTGGGATTTGTTTTTTCTTTTTAATCAGATGTAGATGCATGTTTCTTATTTCTTGATATATTTTACATTGGAATTTTCTTATTCTTTTGTCGAGTGCAAAGTCATTACTGAAAATAGCATGATGCTTGGTTTGAAGGAAAATGTATTTTCTCAAAACAAACTAATATCTAAGCAAGCTTCTGACTTTTGCTAAGTAACTGCACCTAGCTGAGGATTAGCGCCTGGGTGTTGGTCCTTGTCTTAGTTCAAGATGAGAACTTGGAATATATTTAGACTGAAATGAGTTTTTTGAGCATATAGTACTAATTAATACATGTATTTTTCTTTCTTTTTTCCTGGTCTGTTCCCGTGACAAATTATTTTCACGCTCCAGTCTCCACAGTACACATGCATCCCTTGTTGTGTCAAATGGCTAGTCTAATGAGTAATGTCTTGGAAGCTTGTTGACAACGATTTGTTCAACTTGTTTTGCTTATCTTTTTCTTTTCATGGCTGATATATATTCTTCTCGTTGCTCAGAAGTTGATGTCCAAATTGATCACCTATATGAGTTTTAGCAGCTGGTCTGCCTTCTCTTTGTGAATACATTTGTTTTAAAGATGTGGCCTAATTTTGGTTGATGCCTGATTAATTCCTCCTTTTTTATGTGAAATTAAGTTATCCTTATAGAATTAACAGGTGAGATACTCGCTATTGATCTGTAGTCAAACGTCAAAAAGATAAATGTGGCTCTGAAACTTCTTTCACTTTTAGTAGTTGCTAGACTTAAAAATTCTCTTTTTTTTTTTAAACTTTGTTAAAACATGAGTGGATTGTCTGAATTTATAATCCTCCCTAACTCTAATAGCCCATGCTGTGGTCTTAGCCACCGTTATCCAGCTTGCCTGAATGGAGTGCCATCCTTAACTGTTGTCAACTTTGCTTGTTATTGTTGTGTCTGCTTTCAGTCTGTTGATTCTGTTCAATGATCAACTGTTATTGCTAACCTAGTTATAAGTTCCTGAGGAAGCAGTGGCAGAGCTAGGATTTTTTCCAAGCATGGGCAAGGCAAAGAAAAGCGGATAAAGGTAGTTTGATTAATGTAGAGAGAGGGTCTGTGGGTATTGAACCAAAGGGGTATTTGGAACTTTTTGAAGCACGGTGGCCCTGGTCCTCACTGCCATAGGGAGGACGTGGTGCATGGCTGTGGTTGGCATTGTGCCTAATATGGACTGTTTTTACCCTTATCCTGACAGAAACAGTAATTTATGTTTATGTTTTACCACTCCAAATATGTCACGCCTCCCCTAGTGTGGTGGAATAATACATGCATGCTTTATTTTCTAAGAGACAAATGGATCGGTTATGTAGCTTCATTTTATTTTATTTTTACTTCAGGAAAAGTTATTTTCATACTAAAGTGAGGGGATTGGAAGATTGGTTGGAATTGGCAGGTTGGTGGATCGTTTGTTAGTTGACTACAATCTCCCAAAAGCTGCAGGCAGCCCTCAAGTGTTTTTCCTCTTGACGCCCATGGATCTATATAGCTGCCTCAGTTGTATTGAAAAGATAACTAAACCATGCTTTCTGCAAACAGAGGCCTGTTGCCTTGTATTTCTGTAACTGTGCTAGCTGTTCTGGTCTGAGATGCCAGCCTTATGTTTGATCAGTAATTTGACTTTCATCATCAAATCAGCCTTTTGTGTTAGCTGTACGTACTGTTTTAGGGTTTGTACGCTGCTAAGTGCACTTCAGCATCTTGTATCAGGCACTTTCTGCCATGTTTCTTTCACATATTGCAATATACACCAAATTCTGTCCTTTTGCTGGGTAGGTGTTGGGTAGTTATCTGCCAAGTATCATTTATACATCTGATGTCTTCTTTGACTGATGCAGGAGTTCATTGTTTGGTGGTGCTCGTCCACGGGAATTGGTATGAATTCTGTTATTTATCATATGATTATTCCAGAGTTATGAATATTTGTTTTTCAGGAATTTTTTTATGCATTTATACCGTTCTTTTTCAATTTTTATGTTTTTCATATCCGTACCGATGCTCCCCCTCCCATTATTTTCATTTATCTTTTTAAGATGAGCTTATAGATTTTTATTCATCTTCTTTATCAGCTTGGTTCTCTAAATTGGCCCCATGCATTTTACCCTTTTAGATGGTGTTGTTCAGTAATATGTATTAAGTTCACGAAATAACCTTGCATATTTCTCTCAGGTTCTCAAGGAACGAGGTGTAGATGACATAGCAATTAATAACCTTGACATGAATCTTTCGCCCAACAGGTGGTCATTCTCTCCACAGTTTCAGAGACATTGCTATTTTGCTTGGTCAAACTTGCTTTTCTTTTATATTGGATGCATTTCTACTTCCAATTATTGATTATCTGGTGTCATTAATTGAGTTTCATGAACTGATTTTATGTCTAGTTCTCCCCGTTATATTATCGATGTCTTTCATTCCATGTAATGGCACCATTCCTCATGCATTTTAATCGATTATCTCTTACTCGTGATGTCTATTAATATCTGCATATGTAGGCGTGACTGAAAATAGATCTAAAGATAAGTAATTGCTAATGATGGTTGAATTCTTGTGCATGAAGGGTGAATTCTCCCAAGAATGAAATCACATCAGAACATGTGGCTGCAACCGCTCATCAGAGTCAGAAAAATGACAACCGTGGGGCTACCGGCCGAAGAAACGGGAGGGATTCTGAGAAGAAAGATCAACAGATGGACCATGAGAAAACTGATATGGAAAGGAAGAACTGGAGGAATGATAAATGGAAAAGCAGCAAGGATGCCAAAGACCAGCGACCTGAACCTGAAACCTGGCGCAAACCTAATGAAGAACCAAAAACAACTTCATCTGATGCTGCAGGAAACCGCCCTGGTAAAGTATCATCTGCCTTGGAGCTAGCTCAGGCTTTCTCAAAGTCAGCCTCAGATCCAAAGAGTCAGAATATACCTTCTTCTCAAAGAGGCGCGCCTGCAGGTAATGATCAGCCCTTTTCACGACTGACAGACACCCGTGAGCATCACCCAGCACCAACCACAGAGCCAACCACACGACATTGGATAAATGGTTACTGAATGACAGAGATTAGATTTTGGTTATTGGGTTGGTTCTAAACAACTGGGGCACTGAATCAGTCGCCTGGTCGTGGTTTCTTGGCATCGGGCATCGTTTTCATTTGAAGGGCTTTCAAGTGAGCTTGACAGGCTATATACCAGGAGCACAACGCCCCTGTAATATTATCAATTGTTGAGTGACAATATTAATGCTGCCTATATTAGCATATGATTAAATTGCAACCAATTTTTAGTTTTCTCTTTAATTTATTTTTATTTCACTGCTTCCTTTTCCCATTTCTCCCATATGTAACTAAACATCCAAGACCTTTAAACATTTTCTGGATATCAAGAGGGAAAAATGGGTGAATCTGATCCTGAGATTGCTCAACCACATACAGGGTTTGGATTATGCACTCTTTTATGAAAACTCGCTCGAGAAAAGGCTCGGGTTGGGTTGCAAGTGATGAGGTGAAAAACTTAGTTTGGGTCAGCCTCTAAGCTTGAGTTTTCCTGGTTATTTGTCGGATGAGGCCGGGTTTCATACTATGCTGTGCTAGAGTTTTTTTTTAAAAAAACGAAACTTCCAGCGTGCAAGAACATCTAACCATGTTGCCTCTTCAATAATATACAATTATCCATGGATGATGCAACTTTTCCCAAGATAACTACAACACGAAACTAATTAAAAACTTGATCAAAACATAAACGGTGTCGGAGAGAACCCGGAAAATGACATCTGCGTCGTAAGATTTTGAGCCTCTGGTTTTTTCATCACTTTGCTAGCCAGTGCTTTGACTGCTTTCTTCTCAGTAGTCTCAGCTGGTTTTCTCCGTCTAAATGAGATCCTCTCGTCTTCCGATATAGCCGAAAGGGCCGGACGCCACGATCCACGTCCTCTTGATTTGCTTCTCCTTCCACTTCCCGGCGCTAGCAGTGTAACATCACCATTAATCACCGTGGTAGCTGCTGCTGCCTCCTCCACCTCAGGAGCTGCTGCTATTGCCGTGGTTGAGAAGCAACATGAACCCAAGCATGCTAAGAACTTCATGGTTTCTATCGTTTGTTGGTTTCTTGCAAGAGATGAGCTTGGAGACGTCTATAATGGTGCTCAACTACTACAATTTATAGGCAGGATCTGTAGGAGAGCAGTGCTTGTCCTATCCTTGCGTTTTATAGGAGCAATAAATTTCATCAGTGCTGTTACTTTCATCAACCAACGCTTTACGCATTCTCTTTTTTTTTTTTTTTTCCTTAGAACCCAAGTTAATTAATATATAAATATTATATTTGTTAGCATGTGTGTGTGTTTATACATATTATTGGATCAATTTATACGATGCGGATTTGCTTTTAAGAAAATATATTTAAAACTTTTCAATATTGTAATTAAATATCCGGTAATTACAATTTGAGTATCATAAAAAAAATTGGTTTTATTATTGAAATGTAAAGGAAGCTTACATGTGAAAATTATTTCTTCAATGTTTGGGGAAAATGATCTAACGATTAAACTAGTTATAAAAATAAATTAATTAATTAATGAGTAAACAATGTGACCACTAGATTACAAAATCTTATTTTATTTATTGTAAAGTATATATAAGAATTAAGAACCCTTAATTATCTGCTCTTTGATCATTTAATTAAATTAAAAAATTTCACTAATCTTCATTCATTTACTTAATTAGTGGTTTGGAATTGAAGTTGAACCTGTTTTTTTTATTAAAATTAAAATTTTAAATTTTAAATTAGTTATTTTTAGTATTTTTATATTATTTTGTTTTGATAATGTTAAAAATAAATTTAAAAAATAAAAAAATATATTATTTTAATATATTCCTAACTTAAAAATAAACGTTCAAAGCGTGCAGTCTCACACTACCAAACAAATTCATGCTAAAACCATTAATGTAAATTCATCAAATCATACCATTTGATTAATAACTTGAATAGAATCTTTCTTTTATTTTTTTTTAATTTTTTTTTTTTTTGGAGGAAAGATCATGATGATACATGACAAAATATCACTTCCATGCTGGCTATTTGGTTTTAAAATGTTGATAGAGACCATATTGATGTATGGTGGTGCGTACGTCCCTGATATATATATATATATATATATATATATATATATATATATATATATATATGGCGTATTGAAGAGGGAAATATATGGCCTGCCGGAGATGAAAGGGTAAGAGATGTACATGCCTTCTTCTTGTGGTGGTTCTGTCACTTGGCTTTACATCATGTGGAGCCTTCATATGCCCTGAATTCGGTGGAATCAATTGTGTCCTGTGATCAATGAATTTGATTCCCACATTATTATTATTATGGATGGATGATTTGAATTTTATGAAAGATAGGTAAGAACATACTTATTTATTGGTACTACAATTTGTTTATATATAATTTGATTTAATTTTGACATGAGAATACTCTTACTATAATTCTTTTATCTTAATTATTAATATCCCTGTAAAAAAATTTAAACCTAATAGTTTTTTTTTTACCTTAAAATTAACCATACTTTCATTTTTTTAAAAAAAATAAACGGGTCGAGAGGAATGATGTTGTTTCAAAACTTTATAGGTCTAAAAATTATTTTACAGTAAATAAATCAAAATACAAACATAAAAAATTGATCAAAACCCACTTAACTTAAAGCCTCTTCCTTAAAAAACAAACAAAAAATATATATATAAATAAGAAAATCTTGTCTTTTATGAAAGGTTTTTGAATTTATAAAATATTCTAATTAAAAGCTTTTTCAGATGAATTTTTTTATTAATTATTCCATAATTTATTTTAAACAAGTCCATGTTTTATGTTAAAATCCTTCTCTTTCCACACCGAGAACGTAAGGTCTTTTGGATTCAATTGAAATTCCTGTACGAGCTCTAAAACCATTATGGTTAGGATCAATGGAAAACCGAACGAAAGAAAGACAGCTGCTTGAGTCGAATCTTTGAGCTCAAATATACCTATTATCCATGATCTTTAAAAATAAAATTTTAACAGATGTTTTTGCGTTTCCCTACCGTCCTTAAATTAGTATTTCATGGGTCCATTTATTACTATGGGACATAAATTCAGTCCAAACATTGAGGAAGAATGTGCAAGGATTGTTGCAGAGGCAAATATCTGTGCATTTAAGTTGCCAGAACTGCAATGATGGAATATCTATTTACTTGTCAATTTTGCGCTACAATCAAAGTATGGAATTTGTGGCTTCAATATCTTGTCCACAGAATTCTTTCCGACAATCAAAGCCAGAGGGAGAACTTGCTCTCCCAGCTAGGCAAGCAAAATACCAATGCATGGCAGTGGCCCATGAAGAATCCAGAGAATGCATTCTCACAAACTAGAAGATGACAGCAAGTCCATCTCGAAATGTGTGGCAAAACAATGGACGACGAAAACTCTCTGTTGTCTGGTTGCTTTCTCTTCATTTTGAGTTGTTGGGCTTGAGAGGCATCATACTCGCACATTCAGACAATTTAGCGAAGCCATTGATTAGTAGAATATTCGACAGATTTGGTTATTTTCATAGTCATCAGTCATCACACCTGTATCAAGATTTGATTTGACCTAAAACTAACTTGTATGGTGAATTGGTCGGGTAAACTCACGGGCTAACTTGAATATGTCAAAAAATTGATATTCATTTTAATTTATTTTTAAATAAAACGAAAATATTGTTTGTATAAAATAATTGATTTTTTCTTAAAAAACATACATATTAAACAAAAATTAAAAATATTTTTTTAAAATTAACCAAATCAGATTTTATTATGGTTTAATTAGATCAATTGAATCATGAATAAATCTATGAAATTATCGAGTTCATCTGATTTAACTCATAAATTATAAAAATAATTGTATTAGTTCCATCAGAACGAAGGAATATATGGATTCGATTAGGGTTACATGGGATATTTACCTCCCTTTGCTATTCCTTTTACCATTTCTCTTGGTACTGGTTGGTACTATACAAGTATTTTCTACATCAATAAATATCAGCATGATTTAAACTTTTATACAGCATTTGACAGAACTATATATATAAATAATACCTCAAATTAAAGCGTGCATGCATAATTAAGGTGGCATCCGGGTCTGTTTGGCATTGCGTTTGAACTGCGTTTCATCAAATTTTGATTTTTTTTGTTTTTGCTAAAATTGAGTGTGGTTTGTACTTTTTGGATCGTTTTGATGTGCTGATGTCAAAAATAATTTTTAAAAAATAAAAAAAATTATTGGCATGTATTTCAGCACGAAAAGTTATTTGAAAAGCAACCGCAACCACACTGTCAAACACGCTCTCCACGCTAAAGACATGTAAATTAATTTGGAAGTTGTCAAAGCATAATTAAGAGCATCAAGTCGTCAATCACTAATTAAAGTTAGTTAATATCTCCATTAAAAAAAATCAATTTGATCAAAGTCCAATAATTAAGATCATGAAGCCCTTACGTTTAAGACAACCATTACAAGTTATATCATTGTAAATCCCAATATGAGAAGTACGGCATTTGACTCAAGAAATTCAAATACTGAAAATAGCAAGCATGTATGTGTCAAACTGGCAGTGTTTGTGAAAATATTTTTGAAAAAAACTATTTTTTTATTTTAAATTAATATGTTTTTGATATTTTTATATCATTTGATATGCAAATATCAAAAATAATTTTTAAAAAAAATATTATTTTAATGTGTTTTGAAATGAAAATCACTTTGAAAAGAAATCATTTTGAAAAGCAATCGATATATATATATATATATATATATATATATATATATATATATATATATATATATATATATATATATATATATATATATATATATATATATATATATAGACACAAACACACTTTCTGTATAATTGGTTTCCAATTATATGTAATGACAAAGCATATGGAATGACAAATTCTTGGAAGTAATTAAAGTTTGGGTGGAAATCACTATGTTAACTTGCCGATTTTATATTTTCGATTCAAGTCAGCTTATGACAATATTCCAAAAAGGTACTCTTCTAACTATCAAGTGGAATAGGTGCTTTCATTGTCCGATTGAATTTTTTTTTTTTTTTTGAGGCAAATCCTTCAAATGATGCACTAGTTATTCATGCATAATTCCTTAGAACACATTCTGAAAAGAAGAAAAAACCTCCTTTGACCACACCTTTAATAAAGAACAAAATAGAGTTCAAGGTTTTTGGTTTTGTTCTTTCCGAGTTCCCATATGTTTGGAAATAGCGAGGACATGCTCGTTTATTAATTGCAATGATCTGTTAAGCATTGTTAATTGAAGAGCTGTCTAGTTTAAAACCTTTAGTAACAGTTGGTTTGTTTTTGGGTGTAAAAATGTTTTTGAAATAATTTTAATTTTTTTTTATTTTAAATTATTTTTATTTATATTTAAATTATTTTGATATGCTGATATCAAAAATAAATTTTAAAAAATATTTTAATGTGCAATTACATTGTTTAGATAACCTATAAATGTTATTAATGGTTTGGTGATCTCAAATTCAGACGAGGCCAAGAAACTAGGGGCTCGATCGGTCTACGTTCATGTGAGTTTATATTTCAACTAACACTTATGTGAGGCCTCCTTCTTCAAGAGATTTTAGATTGGAGTCTCTCTCTTGTACTAAAAAAAAAAGGCATGTGATCATGAGATTGGGATGATTTAAAATTTTAAATATATGTCTAAGTTTATAAAATGTTTTTTAATTGAAAATAAATTAAAATAATAAATTTTTATATTTAAAAATTTATTTTTAACAATAACACATTAAAATATTGTCATAAAGATTTTTTTTACATCAATATATTAAGATTATAAAAAAGGCACTAATACAAAATATCAGTTTAATGTTTTTTCAATAATATATATTTTTTAAAAAAAAAAAAGAAATTACGATACTCCACGAATTTAGCTACTACTCATCAAATTTATGGCGTAGCTATTGAAATTGAGCTCCATCATTTTATTGTTTTGATGGATTTTGATGCTTAAAAAAAAAAATCTGTACATGCACTGTTAATCATGGAGATTGGAGACAAGACTAATTAGTAATTTTATCAAAGGAAAATAGGAGACATGACTGTAGAACAAACAAAGCAAAAGCTTCCCTTTGCCAGTGATGGAAAGCTCCATCGAAATCAAAGGATTCCTATTGGATTTTCTTGTAAAAGTGACAAAGACGTATCCTCATGTGTGGCAAAGCACTACAGCTTTGCTGAAACAGATTATTCATTCGAAATGTTAACGAGACAAGTGATGTAATTTCAAATCAGAATCATAGCATCTATCTATAGTTTTTTCATGCTTTACTCTCTCTCCAGTCTAATCATGTTTTTGAAATTTCTTTCAGTTTTATATTTTTAATACAACAATATAAAAATAAATTAGTTTTTTAAAATAAAAAATAAAAAACAACTAGCTATCTTTGTCCCCATCTCATGTAAAATTACAGCAGAAGTTATGACTGGTCAGGTTATGTCATGAAAGCTAGAAATGTTCATACAGCAATACGAAGTACAGCTTGTTGTCCTGTTTGTTTTGCACCAAGTTACGCAGGAAATTATTTCTTGCTTTATCCGAAAGACGCACTCGATTACAAGAAAAAACTTCGAGCTTTCCAAAACGATGTGCAGAAAGAAAGCTCACGTAAGAGCTAAGACATGATGAGAGAGGAGGAGGCCAGAAATTGAATCCATCAAACAGAATAATCAAATTATTTGATCATATTCTGTGACATCCGAAAACCGCCATAATTTCCCAGCTTTGTCAAATCATAAACTGTCTTTGGTACAACTTTGTTGGCCAGGGTCATACGGACAAGAATTAATTTCTTGAAATTTGTTCCAAATAAAGCACGAGAAGTCCAAGCAATTTTCTTTTCTGGTGTATATACATCCATTCATATTTATAAACGCCATTCAGTGGGATTTTTCCTGTCTTTAATTAATGGTGCTGTAATCATTATTTTTTATTTAAAATATATAACGTAGAGAATAAACTAAAACAAATCAAGTTTAATTTTTAATAAATCAAATGTTGCTGGATAATTTTTTAAAAAATAAACATAATTTAAAAAAAATAAACTAAAAAAAAAGGTTCATGGTAAAGTTTAATGCACCCTCATTTAGTTTTAGTTAAAATTTCTCTTTTTCTAACACCATATGTATCGTTCCACACGCATCTTCCTAGACTCTAATCCCTAGTGACGTGGGTCAATTTTTGGCACAGCCTGAATCTCATATCTGAAAAGTTCGTGGGAAAGTTTTATGGTGATGGGCATGGAGTCACGTTTTATAACACCCTAAATTCGTTCTTGTGGGAAGAGGTCTAGTTTGTCTTTAGTTGTGGCATTACACGGTACAAGAAACAAAGTTTATCTCATATGCATCATTGTATACGTGAAAGAATGGAAATGAAAGGTAGCCATCAATCACTAAACTCAATGGCAAAATATATATATAAAATTAATTAAACCTACTAATTAATCATCGGATTTTGTCTTAATTGGCATTCCATTGCCTTAAATTCGACAAAAGAGTGGCCGGCTAAGACAACTTTCTTAACCTATGCTCTGCCTATGTAGTAAGAAATCACAACAATCACTAGATTAGAGAAAATGAGTGAGGAGGATAATTAGCAATAGGCCAAAATAGCTTATATAAGCTACAATATTAATCCAAATTAGACCGTATATAATTATATATATCCTTCTTAATGGGAGTTTAACAAACGTTAAGTAACCCACATGAGGCATAATATATATAGATAATCCTAGGTGTCCTTGACCCGGCATAGATGATTAATTTATCTCTTCTTTGTTAGCTAGTTTAGCTTGATCTCAGCTACATGTATATACTACATGCATGCAGCTATCCTTTATGATGAATGGAACAAGGGTTTAGACCAGTACTCTAGCTACATAAATTGATGGTAAAAATTATGCATGTGTGCTTATGCCCTCATGGATACCTTTCATTTTCAGCCATGTCTTTGATTTCAGCAAGGAAAAGATAGTAAAAACTAAAAGAAAGTGAAAGTGAAAGTGCAGTGTTTGTCTGTATGATGAATGGAACAAGGGTTTAGACCAGTACTCTAGCTACATAAATTGATGGTAAAAATTATGCATGTGTGCTTATGCCCCTCATGGATACCTTTCATTTTCAGCCATGTCTTTGATTTCAGTAAGGAAAAGATAGTAAAAACTAAAAGAAAGTGAAAGTGAAAGTGCAGTGTTTGTCTGCATTCTACTTAACCCTGGCTATCTGTTGTCATTTTAATGACTCAAGGTTCATTTATGTGTGATTTTTCGGCTCCATACTATATATATATAGATATATATATATATATATGGTTCAAGTAGCAGATAAACTAGCTCTCAACTCCCCTCTCTCTCTGTCCCTCTGCAAATCCCAACATGTTTAGAGCACTAAAGTTAGCTATATATAGATGGATTTGCTAAACATAGACCTCATTTTTCTTGAAGAACTTTGGATCCACAAATAGATAAAACCCTAGCTCTTCAATCCCAACTACCAATATTCATCAGACAAGTGTAAAAAATGAACAAATCCAAAGGGCTTTCCTCTCTAGCATCCTCTTAGTTTTCTTTTGAAGCTACCACACCTTCCATGCACGTTAATTAAAATCAACAAAAACCCTAACACTTCTTCTTTATTAGATCTCCTTTTGTTAGCCATGAAAACTGAACTGAGAGGAAACAGTAATACCTCCATTTCTCTACAAAATCCTAGTCTCTTCAACAACCCTCAAAGCTCTCTCTCCGGTGCACTTCAAGGGTGTCTTGGTAGCCTTGATGGAGCCTGTATAGAGAAGCTTCTACTTCATTGTGCTAGTGCCTTAGAACACAATGATGGGACTTTGGCTCAACAAGTGATGTGGGTGCTCAACAATGTTGCTTCTTTGGTTGGTGACCCTAACCAAAGGCTCACTTCTTGGTTTCTTAGGGCACTTATCTCCAGGGCATCCAAGGTTTGTCCTACCGCGATGAATTTTGATGGTAGCAGCACAATTCGGAGGAGGAACATGTCTGTCACCGAGCTTGCCGTGTACGTTGATCTTATCCCTTGGCACAGGTTTGGATTTTGTGCATCAAACAGTGCTATTTTGAAGGCAATTGAAGGTTACTCTAAAGTTCACATCTTAGATTTTAGCATCACTCATTGTATGCAGTGGCCTACTCTTATAGATGCTTTAGCTATAAGGCCTGAAGGTCCTCCTTCACTTAGGATTACAGTTCCCTCTTGTAGACCACCAGTCCCTCCTTTTCTTAATGTATCATGTGAAGAAGTTGGTCTCCGTTTGAGCAATTTCGCCAAATATAGGGATGTTCCTTTTTGAATTCAATGTGTTTGATCATGACCCATCTTCTTTTGCTTCAAGTGAAATTATGTCCCAAGAATCTTCTCATGACTTTCATTTCGAGTCATTGTTGAATCACTTGACTCCTACAATGCTAGACCTTAGAGACGATGAGGCCTTGGTGATAAATTGCCAAAACTGGTTAAGATACTTGTCTGATGAGGAAAAGGGAAATAGTGTTCAAGATTCTTCCTTAAGAGACGCTTTCCTTTGTACAGTAAAAGGTTTCAATCCTTGTATTGTAGTTGTTGTCGATGAAGATTCTGATTTAAGTGCACCAAGCCTCTCTTCTAGGATTACTACTTGCTTCAATTTTCTATGGATACCATTCGATGCTTTGGAAACTTTCTTACTTAAAGATAGTAACCAAAGGATTGAATATGAGTCTGATATTGGTCATAAAATCGAAAATATTATCAGTTTTGAAGGGGCTCAAAGGATAGAGAGATTAGAATCTGGGATTCAATTAGCACAAAGGATGAAAAATGCAGGGTTTTCAAGCGTTCCATTCTGTGAAGACACAATTGGTGAAGTTAGATCCTTGCTAGAAGAGCATGCTAGTGGGTGGGGCATGAAAAGAGAAGAAGATCATATGCTGGTGCTCACATGGAAGGGCCACAACTCAGTTTTTTCCACAGCTTGGGTTCCAAATGGTTTACAGGATTAAATGGTTCTGGATTACTTGACGATAAAATGTCAAAAAAATGTGGCAGAAGCGGCTACATAATCTGGGGCAAGATGGTGACGGGGTTGGTTAATTTAATTTTCTTCCTGAAGGTCCAGATGAAGATCATGCAATGACAAAGAGAATTGCTTTTCCTCTTTGTCAAGAGGCTACCTATGGGCCCAAGACAAGTAGGGCATCGGCAGTATTTTGAGAATGACCTCATGTTTACCTATGTATTTTCTCTCTGGGCATGTGCACATGGAAAGGCAAAGGAGAGAAATGTACATTTTGTCTTTGTATCAGACAAAATCCTCTGTCACTTTGTTTTCCCATCCTTCTGTTTAAAGAGGTTTGAAAATAACTTGCTAGCATACCTAGCCCTTTCTTTATCAACATTGCTGTTCTTTGTCCTCGATATTTTTTTTCTTTTTAATTCTATCTTCTAATTTTTTCTTCTTTCAATTGAGTCCTTTTTGGCTTTTCTTTAATCAATTTTATCCTTCAACTTTTAATTAATTTTGAATTGGTATTCATAACTTGTTTTGATTTGCTTTTTATGAGGTTATTGCATTTTTAAACAAACATCTTAATATTTGATTGGTGTTTAATTTTATTAGTATCTATTTTTGTTATCATATCATTATGTGGAATATAGTTTAAAAAAACAAAGTTATTAAACCAATGAAGTTTATAATTCAAATTACAAGTTTGGTGAGTTAATTTTGAAACTTGGTTCGATCTAATATGTTATTATTTTAATATTAAAAAAAATATCATCTTGATATTTTTTAAAGTCAAACAACTTTTTTTACCTATCATCCAAGTTATTTTTGGACTTATCAAGCTGACTGAGTCATTTCAAAACAACTCTTACACCATTTAATTTGAAATTCATACAAAATAAGGAGTCGAGTCGAGAATTTTTAAAATTAACTTTTTTAGATCGAATTTAATAACATTACTCTAAAACTTTTTAGGGCTTGAAAAAACCCTTTAGGTTAAAAGAATTTTAATCCAACCCGCAACATAGTGTGGCTAAGAAACTAATATTGTCTAATTCTGGTTAAATTAAAATCTCTTATATAAACATTTTCAATTTTGATATGGAGAAGGTGGGAAGCCTTAATGTCTATATACTCTTAGTTTTCTAAGCTAAGTACTTTATCTACACACAATCATGGTTGAAAGATGGTATCTATTATTAGGAATTATAAAACTCAAACAATGTTCTACTTAATTACAATTTAATGTTCAAGCCATCATAATATTCAAGTTTGCAAATCATTCCATTGCACACTAGTTAGTTTTTCTAATTCATACTACACTTATCTCACCAAGTGGATTTTGATTTTCGAAAAATGAAAACCATTTTTTCAACTTGATATATATATATATATATATATATATATATCCCTTGCATGCTACAACTTAGAACCCCAATAGTTACAATCAATTTAGGGCTGCAAATCAAGGTACTTGAAAGAATTCTAATGAAGCCAAAGGGAATGCATGGCTCAAATATCGGGAAACAAAGAGGAACACTTTGCCTACTTTTGAGTGACCAGTCACCTTCAAGCCCCAGATGTACAGCTAATTGGGTGTGGCAAGACAAGATGAGGAATGTGATACCTGAGTCTCAACTCTTGTCACTTCATCAAATGGCATAAAGCACAGAAGACACAAGAGAAAATCTTGGGCTCTTTAAGGAGAAACAAAGAGGGTAAACTATATTTTGGTCCCTATAAATTCGTCAATGTTCCATTTCCCTCAGCATAGTTTAAACCTCTCAATGCTATCTCTAGCTAGAGTTTTTAAAATGTTTCAATTTTGCCTTTTACTACTAAATAACCAACAAAAAGTTGACCTTTTTCATATTTTTGTTTTATTTACTTTTTTTCTCCTTTCTTTTCCTCTTAAATCCCCTACATATTATAATTTCCCATAAAAACCACTAAATAACTTTTAAAAAAAAACTCAAGAATCAAATTAAAATAGTTAAATATTTAATATATAAACATAAGTAAAATTGGAATATTTTGAAAATTGGATGGGTATGATTGAGAAATGGCATGGTCATCAAGATATAATTAAGAACTTAGACGCTAGATTACCGGATTAATTCAAGATTATTAATAACAATTACCAGATATAATTATTAATAACCCGAGGTAAAAAAAAATTCAAACACCATATCAAATCAAGTTCCACTCAAGAGTACTCAAACATCAAAAACAAACAAATTCAAGCCATAAGAACTATAATCTGCTACCAGGAAAACGATCGAAAAGTAAAATTTTATCTTCTTGAAAAGATCCAAAATCAAGTTTTTTATCCAAACTGCAACTCCAATCTTTGTATTTACTGTTTCAGTTTAGAAATATATGTAAATATACATAACTTGAGATAGCATTCAATCTCGATAATTTTAACAAGACTCCACTTGCTGCTCTCCGTAAAGAAAAAGTTCTTTCGAACTTTTTGAAAAAAAAAAGGGTCATTGCACTTATGGGCTACTGTTGAATCTGGATATATAAAGGCTCTCCGTACTGTTAATTTGGGTAGGCTAAAGAGATGGGCTTACGTTATTGAGTGCAGAACTTTCTCTCCCTACACGTCAAAGCTCTCAAACTATAGGAGGTTGTACTGGATAAGTGGGTTGCAGCGTGCTGGATATCTATTTATTTTTTTATATATATAGAAAAGATATCAAGATTATGTTAATATTTTTTAAAAAATAAAAAAATATATAATTTTGATCATTAACCCGAATAGATTTAATAAACTCGATTAATTTAATAATATAACTAAAAAATAAGATATTGACAACAAATAAAATGAATAAATTAAAAAACAACACGACTCAATTATAAAAAAGATGAACGCTTATCAATATTATGAAAATATATCTTTACAATATTCCTAAAACATCTCAATGATAAAAATTAAATAAGAATAAGATAATTGCACAGAAATTAAAAAAAAAAAGAATATCAATTCACAAAAAATAAAATGACGAATAACNNAANNNANNAGAAAACAATATAAAAAATATAAAAAAAATTTGACCAGAGTCTGTCTGAGCCATCATATAGTTGAATCCTTAAAAAATACATCCTCTGAAAGAACCGAACATGATAATTTTTCATCATCTGACTTGAGCCAAAATCAAACCAAATCTATAACTTTATGGGATCGGGATAAATTTATGGAAAGAAGACTGGATAAAATTATGAAATTCAATTCTCAAACCAACCTTATATTGAAGGGGGGAAAGCAATGAAAAAAAAGACTCAAGTCAAACTTGGTTAACATTTTAAATCTATGACCGAGACATAATATCGGAATAACACTCAGAAATAAAAGGTACAAAAAATATTAATTTCTAATTTTCAACAAACCTAATGATGATTGATGAAATAAAAAAATAACCGAAGCCAAATAAGTCCAACCTTCAGAACTTGTAACACAGATCATAAGGTCAATTACTTCATAAAAGGTGAACCCAAAAAAAATAACAATGTAAAATCCCACCAGCCAAAAATAATTAAGGATAAACTTGAAAAATCAAATTAAACAAAAAGGATACAAAAGAAAAAAAAATATAGATTTGAAAAGAATTAGAACCACTTGACACAAAAAGAAAATAAAATGAAATCATAAAGGATGAAATTGAAAAACATATTCAATTAAAAAAATGATAAGAAAAAATAAAAATAACAATCAAAGAATAAGGACCAAATTTGATGTATAAATCAAATGTTATAGGATGAAATTGAAAAAAAAAAATTTAATAAAGGATTCAAAACCAAATACATGCAATTAAAAGAACGAGGACCAAATTAACACCGTAAATGATTCAACAACAAATAAATTACAATAAAAAAAAATGATGATCTAATTTGACTAGACAAACAAATAACTAGATTTTTTTTTGTAATGGCCATAATGTTTTCGAGAAAAGGAGAGAGGAAAGGGGGAGGGAAGAAAAAAACATGTGGTCCAAGCTCAATTGCCGATCTTTTTGAAAACACGCCCTCACCTTCATAATATATAGGGATGGTGAGATGTGTTGGACAGTGATATTAAAAAGTTGTTTTGGCATTGTACGCATCAATCATTTTTTAATTTAAAAACATGTGAAAATGACTTTTTTACCTCTAAATTCAAATTAAAGGAGTTTGTTTTCTAAAATAAAATAGTAATTTCATAATAAAATGTAAGTATGTGTACAATAATTCAATGAGCTATTTTAGGTTTTTGTACAAGTATTCTCTCCTTCTTTCTTTCTTTATCGTGAACACCACATGATTTACCTACCATTTTGCGACATCATATATAGATGCATGTAGAAGTTGATGGAATATTTTGTTAGGTCAATTTCACTGATCACCTCCCAGCAGCTCCCACTTGTATCCTGTACATATCCCTTTGTCGCACTATGAAAATTATGCCCAGAAACTGCAAAGCATTAATTGAGAAGAAGAGAAAAAGACTTGAAGGTCAATGGACCTACCGTTTCTATCTTATAATTGGACAAGTAAAATGGAAGAACTTGGACAATGTTCAACAGTATCGGATCAATTTACAGCCCAGTTTGGCACTCTCTTCCCCACATTAACTAGAACAGCTACAGAAAGGGAAAAAAAAAAACAGAAGGAACAAACCCTAATTTTCTATCTTACGACGGTGAACAAACTTTTGGGTTGGGTTTGATTCGGAATATAAGATGAAAGAGATAGATACATAGTAAAAAAAAAATTGTTAAATTAGTGAAAATAGAGACTAAAATCATTTTTATCATTGTTTTTGGAATAAAATGAGTGAATTTTTTATAAGCTTTTTAAAAGATATCAATGTGTTTAGTATTGTGATGTATTTTTAATTTGAAAATATATTAAAATATTTTTTTATTTTTTTATTTTTTTATATCAAGATATCAAAACTATTAAAAATATATTAATTTAATATTTTTCAAGTAAAACATACTTAAAAGTAGAAAATATCATAGCCCCAACACTCAAGAAAAATAAAAAAGAACTTTAAAACAAAAGAAATGAAGAAAGTATAAAGATTATCAAACTAAACATAATTAAAAACAGAAATTATTGCATTTCCAAATGAAATAATAAGATTATGAAACTTAATATTACTTAAAAATAAAAGTTACTATACTTTCAAATAATTACTGAAAATAAGAAACAATTACTAAAAAAAAAAAAAGAAAAGAAGAGAGTACGTATTAAGATTATGAAACTTGTTGTAAGGTTAATCCACAGTCCATTCCAAAGTAGATAATATTATAATGCTAAGGTTTGAAATTTGAAACAATTATGGGATCAAATCCAAGACAAAAGAGAAAGTCTCCTTCCTTTTTTTTGCCACTTCCTCTGCTAAAATCTTGCAAATAATTGGCTTTGTCTTTCCAAAGGGTAACATAAAGATCCCACAAATATGATTTAATGTATATAAATAACCTGCAAAAGCACTGAGATCGAATTAAAAATATAAATTCCATACACGATAATTTTTGTGCTGCTTTTTTTTTTTTGAGAGAGAATAAAAAGGGAATATAAAAGACAAAAGGAAAGTCCTCTTTGATTATAAATTTTGAGAGAGAAAAGAAATAATGCTTGTTATGAGTTTTTTAATTAAAAAAATACTTTTTTACCTTTTTTTTTTATAACAAACCATTTAATTTTAAAAAGGTTGGATAGGCTGTGACTAAGGATTCAAATAGATTTTCAAGAGGAAGTTTCAGGTTTAAACTTTAAAAAATAAATATTGTCTGAATTAAATCTATAAATTAAATAATTAAAAAATATCCATTTAATGTCATTGTATTATTTCTATATAAATTTGGTAAATTCATTCATTAATTTGTTCGGATAAAATACATGGTTTTCTTTATGTTTTCATTATAATCAGTCCAAAGTCCGAGATATTTGGTGCAATTTTTATTTTATAAAAAAAAACACAAACAGATAAATATTATATTTATATTTTATATAAACCGATATAATAATAATAAGTGATATAATATAGATCCAACATCACCAAACATTTGATCACATAGAAATTATAAGATTTTATAATTTATATGTTTTAATGTTAATTGATGGTAATTTTTATCTTATAATAATCATCATTGATTATTATTAAACTCATTTAAATTTGACAGTTCCACTCAAAATCTAATTTTGATTAAATTTAATGAGAGTTAATTTTATTAAATTTAGGTGATTTGTATCATTCCATGCTTTAATTAAAATCTGATTTAATTTAAAAAAAATAAATAAAAATTTAAGTTTTGTTTTAAAATTAAAATGATATCGGTATTATTGAAAGAAAAAAGATTACTGCCATCGCTGAAATAATTTTTTATATAAAAAAAAGAGAAAGAGTTACTTTTGCAGATGAACGACGTCGGTTTGACTCTTCTTTAGAATTCCAAAGGGAGATGATTGGCTAATGATTCCAGCAGGATCAGTTTTGTTTGACGTTTCATCGTGAGTTCCAAAAGATAATCAAGTTTTGTCTCTTCAAAATCAGAAGAAAATGCCCTAAATATTCCAACGAAATACCAGACATGCCACTGGTCTTTGAAAGTTGACTGAGCTAACGTGTCATCTTGTCATAATTATTGGGATCCCAAAAAGTTGATCAGACACCGCAAATAAAAGCTTTGCGTGGGGGTAAAAGTGTCACTGATCATAATGAGTCACGTTACTCCCGTTTCTCTTATCCTCAAAGAAGGTTGAAAGTTAACGGAACGGAAGAGCTGTGCGGTGCTTGCTTCTTGGTGCCGTACGAGGATGTCTTACCCTTTTGTGCTGCCTAAAACATGGAATTGAATCCCAC
>CM027571.2:26104267-26233050 GCA_015852605.2 Populus deltoides | reverse complement strand
CATAAGAAAGCTGTCAGGATGCTTTCTAGTTTTTTGATGGTTTCACCGGGAAGCATGAAGATGGATGACCAGTAGACTTGGATGGAGAAGAGGACTGATTTGATGAGTTGTAATCTGCCAGTATATGTGAGAGATGAAGATGTCCATAGTTGTATTCTCGTTGTGATCCTCTCCACTAATGGCATGCAATTTGCATGAGATAAACGAGAGGAGAGAAGAGGGACTCCTAGATACCGCACAGGAAGTGTTTTTTCCGGGATGCCTAGTTGAGTGCTGAATGTGCTCCGTAGGCTTCCATCAATTCCTGACAGATAAAGTGAGCTTTTGGTAAGGTTGATGGTGAGGCCGGATAGGGTAGAAAATCTGTCCAAGCTAGACTTCAACAACATGATTGAGTCGATATCAGCATGACAGAAAAGCATTAAATCATCAGCAAAACAAAGATGTGTTATATTGGTTGGCTTGCACCGCCAATGGTGAATAAATTCACTGTGTTGGATCGTTTGCCTGATGATACCCCCCAAGCTTTCCATAGCTAATACAAAAAGATAGGGCGAGAGTGGATCACCCTGACGGACACCTCGAGTTCCTTTGAAGAAGCCATGTAATTCACCATTGATATTTATGGTGTAGTGAACGGTGGTAATACAAATAGTTATCAAACTGATCATGCACTGTGGGAGGCCTATAGCATGGAGTCCAGCAAGAATGAAATCCAAGCTAACAGTGTCAAAAGCCTTCCTCAAATCAATTTTTAATGCACATCTAGCTGGCCCCGTATTGAGATGATAATTGTGCATGAGCTCTTGCGTAAGGAGAATTGCATCTGATATATTGCGCCCAGGAAGAAAAGCAGATTGGGCAGGGCCTATTACATCTGAAAGAGCTGCTTTAACCGGATGACAAGTAACTTGGAAATGCATTTATAGATAACATTGCAGCAGGATATTGGTCTGAAATCGCTCAAGCTTGTTGGGAGTTCCTTTTTCGGCACCAGTGCAACTCTTGTTGCATTTACACACCGAGGCAAAGAATTTTCCGAGAAAAAATACCTTATGGCAGCAATGAAATCTACCTTGATGATGTCCCAGCTTTTCTTGTAGAACAGTGCATTATATCCGTCCGGGCCAGGAGCTTTAGAATCAGAGATGGAGAAAAGAGCTGCCTTGATATCATCATCTGTGATCAGTATAAGGGCTGCAACTTTAGATTCCTCAGTGATAGCATTAGGGTAGAGATCATGGACCTCTGCATTCATTATGGGGTGTGAGGCAGTGAGAAGATTCTGAAAATAAGTTGATGCCATCTTCCCTAGTTCCTATTGTTCGTGAATCACATTCATTTTAAATTATTTTTAAATAAAAAAAAAAAAAAAATTAAAAAATAAAAAATAAAAATTTTAAAAAAAAAATATTATATTAAATTTTTTTTTTTTTTTAATATTTTATTTTTATTTTTATTTTTTTTTTAATATAAAAAATATAATTTAATAAATTTTTAAAAAAAAAATTTTATATTTAAAAAAAAATTTTTAATATAAAATTATTTTTTTTTTTTAAAAAAATATTAAAATATTTTTTTTTTTTTTTTATTAATTTTTTAAAAAATTTAAAAAAAAATTTTTATTGTTAAAATTTTTATTTAAAAAAAAAAAAAAAATAAAAAAATAAAAAAATAAAAAAAAAAAAAAAAAAAAAAAAATAATTAAAAAAAATAAATTAAAAAAAAAAAAATTTTTAAATTTTTATTAAATAATATTAAAAAATATAAAATTAAAAGAATTAAAAAAAAAAAAAAAAAAATTAAAAAAAAAAAAAAAATTTAAAAAAAAAAAAAAAAAATAATAATTAAAAAAAAAAAATTAAAATTTTATTTATTATTTTTTTTTAAAATTTTTATTTTTTATTTTTTTTTTTATTTATTTTTTAATTTTTTTTTTTTTTTTTAAAAAAATTATAAAATATAAATGTAAATTTTATTTAAAAAAATTTAGAATAACACGGTCTCCCACTTGCATGATGGCATTGAAATCTCCCAATAACAGCCAAGGGGTGCAAGTGTTGATGGAATTTTCCTGTGATATATATCTCCAAAGAGATTGTCTCTCAGCTGGTGTGTTATGGCCATACACAAATGTAAGGCAGACAGGGGTAGGATTATTTGGTAAGGTAGCTTTACATGTTAACCATTGTGATGCTGAATGAAGGTAAGTGAGGTGGAGTTTTTGTGTGTTCCAGCCAACAAGAATGCGGCATGTGGTGGAGGAAGTGATATTGGAATGATATTTTCAGTGAGATGGAGAGAGCTTGGTTGTAATGGAGTGGAGATTGGCAGGACCAACCTTTGTTTCCAAAAGGCAAAAAATATCTAAATTGTTTTTGTGCGTCTAGGCAAGGACATTTTTTTGTTTTTGGGAGCCATTGAGACCCCATATGTTCCATGTGCCAACTATGAACATTTATTCAAATGGTTATGTAATCAAAGGGGAAAAAAAACTAGTGGCCCCGGGCCTCCTTCTTTTTCCTGCCCCCTTTTTTTTTCCTTGTAGTGGTAGGAGATGGAATTGGGGACTGCACTGGGTCTGCATCAGGAGGGATACCAGAGGTCGAAGCCTTAGTTGATGTGTCTGGACCAGCAAGGGAGGACTCACTAGTGCTTCGTAGAGAATCCATCTTACTTTCAAAGCAAATATTTGCATGCAGGGTATTAAGATGATGATGCTGAATGCCAAGATGTTCATTACCAGAGTCTTGGCTGGAATCACAATCCTCCATATCTGTTGGAACTACTAGTGCTGTGTTAGGCTGGGGTAATAGTTTGGCATGTGATTGATGGGTAGGGGGAGGTGTTTGTGTTGCTGGTAGTGGGATCTTGGGTGAGGGTGGATTGCAGTGAGGAAGGGTAGTGGAATCAATGTTTTGTGGGCTAGTCTCTGGTTGTGGTTCAGAGGTAGGTGCTGGTTGAGGTGGTATGAAGGCTGTGGTTTCTGGAATGCTGGAGGTGTGTATTGGAGTGAGTGTAGGAAGGTTACCTTTGTCCTCTGGAGTAGGTGGTTGTTGAGCCTTACATGAGTGACCGAAGACCTTGCATTGAGCACAGCTTGGTGGCTTCCATTCGTAATCAACAGTAACAGTAATTGGGGCAATGAAAAGTGGGCTATCTATCTCAAAGCTGTGGACAAAAGGCAGTGCAGCATCCACTTCAACACATAACCGTGCATACTCCAACCTAGTGCAATTGTAAGTGAGCTCATCACAAGAGAGAGGTCGGCCAACCATGCTTGCTGCAAGGCTGAGACCCTGCTTGGACCATAAGGGAAAAGGCAATCCATGGAGGCGGATCCAAACTGGGAGAGTGGATATTCTGTTTTTATCAAACTGAAAACGTGGGTGCCATTGTTGAAGAATAATGTTCTTACCTCCAAACATCCACGGTCCTTTCTCTAAAACAGCGTTCATCTCATCTGTAATGGTAAAGCGGAATATAATGAACCCATTGGTGGTTGTCATAACACTTTTTAATCCATGTTGACGCCAAGCCCTGGATGCAATGGAGTTAATAGCATGGAATGGCATTCGAAACCCTGGGAAAAAACCAATCATGCAGCGGTTCCATTGATCAGAATTGTCCATGAGCATGTCTTCTGTAATCTTCAGAGTTTGGCGTGCTTGTTGTCTTGGTAGTTGTTCTAGGGTAAATCTTGTACTTGAGTCCGAGACACGAACTCGATCCGCCCAAGAGGATTGGCCAGGTACAGGTTTGGTTTTGTTGGCTATAGGTTTGGTTTTCAACATGTTGTGATGTGGGATGGGCTGTTTTTGGTGGATTTGGGACATGGTAGGCTAGGCAAGGTTGTGGGAATGAAATGTAGGGTATGGTGGATGTGGTCTTGTAGGTACCAGAATAAGAAGTTGTTCGGTTAGAATAGGCAGAAGATGATGGGGAAGGAGATGGGGTTCACCGGCGATCAGTACAGGGAAGGCAGGTTGTCTTCCTCCAAGTCGCCGACAGCAATAGCTCTCTCATCATTTTTTTTCCCTCTCTAAACCCTAAACCCTAACCCCTAAACCCCTAAGCCCTAAGCCCTAAACCTTAAGCCCTAAACCCCTAAACCCGAAGCCCTAAACCCTAAACTCAAAACCCTAAACCCGAACCCCGAACCCCGAACCCCGAACCCCAGACCCCAGACCCAGACCCTACACCCTAGACTTTACACCCTAAACCCCAAACCCTAAACCCAAAACCTAAAACCCTAAATCCTAAACCCTAATCGACTAATCGAATCTAGAAAAATGTTGATATCAATGGAACCCATTGGTATGATTAACTATTCCCTGTCAGAATAGTTAATCATGTGTGTTTTCATTTATCATTTATTTTATTAGATGCTTTCCTTTTGGTAACATTTATATATATAGTCTAAAAATGAAACAAGCTTTCATAATTATGTACATTTAAGAAAGATATGGGTGTAGAACACCTACCTACTGTAGAAGGTCGATTCGCGCTCCCTTGTTGTTGTTCTTGTTCTTGTTCTTGTTCTTATGCCCCTCATACGATCCCTCCTGAATCTACAGGTATACCATATCATTTCTTACTTAGTTACATTTCTCACAACAACAACAACAACAATAATAACGGCAATGTTGACTTCTTTTTAACAATTATCTCCTTTACATTTATGTTTCCCATTATATCTCTTTAGATCATTAGTCTTTATTAAATTATAACTATCATCTCCAATTCGATTTTGAATACGGCTTATATCTTTTGAACCCTAAGACATGGAACCACACATTTCCCAAGTGAAAGAAGTTTGATTCTTCCCCTAATGCAACTAAGTATCCCTGTCTTGTCAATTGGTTGAATCTACCAGTAGCGGTGACAGCTCGACCTCTCTTCAAATATTTATCAATATCTGGAGTTCCAAATATCCAAATTAAATGAGGTTGGATTCGTTGGAAAGCCAACATCCCTAGCTATAACTTCTATGCGGAACCCTTCCCTGAATTATAGCATTTTTAGGCCCGAATCCTCTCTAGAATCAAGGTGATGAATCTGTCTAGTTTTCATCATCTGTTTTTTAGATGAACTTTCCAGTATCCCCATTTTCCTTTTTCTCTCAAGACACCCATTCCTTTGTTTTTTCTACATTTTGTGACTCTTCCTAAGCCGAACCATAAGCTATACTCGTTGTTAATAATTTCATTTCCATCTCATGTACACACACGCATTTGACTCACAAAGTTTTCTATTGTCAAGTTCTCATGTTTTTTTTCCTATTAGAAAGCTTCCTACTACAACTAATTCATGCATCATTAACATATAATATGCCAAACATTGTCCTCCCTCCCCTCATTCTATTCTTGGCCGAACTTGGCCTAAGGGGATTAAGGGTCCGCTTTTCTTTTCTATGCAATGATTTGTCTTATTTACTCATTGTTGACATCATAACACATATTACAAGGTTTATCAGGTACAAATTCAGAATTTATTTTCCTTCCATTCAACCCTCACATGGTCGGCCACTCATATCCCTTGGTCATTGATTTTTCTTTGATAATTTTGCATGATTTTCATGTTAAAAAAAAAACTTATAGTAATTTAATTAACTTTATTCTAACAAATTCTGCAATTCCCTCCATTTTCACTCAAGAATCCTAATTTACAAAATCTGAAATTGATGCTCAATTCCTAATCAAATTTCAAATTGGATTTCACAATTAGGTGTAGGTTGTGTAGTAATGCAGTGGTTTATAGTAATATTAATTAGATGCTTGTCTTCAATCGAAATCGGAAGTACACACTTAAGAATACTGCAACTCCGGTGATTTACAAGCCACAACATTACCAAGTTCATCCTAAACGATGTTCTGAGCTTATGTAACATTAAAATTCCGTATTATTAAGATAATACATGATCCAAATATCCTTTCTTCAACATACCAGATCCACCAGCTGATCGATGTTCAATTTAAGATTTTCCTAAAAAGGATCTGCGCTCCATATTGAGGCTGAATGGTTAGAAATTCGGCCGGAGCGTGAACATATTTTGGGGATACCACAAACGAAAATTGTCTAATGATCACAGCTAGAACAAGTTTGATCTCAACAAGGGCTAATTTCTGTCCGACACACGTTCTAGGGCCTAAACCCCATGGGAAAAAGGAGCTTGAATGCTTCCGAGGCTCGCAAAACCTTAGAGGATTGAACTTGTCAGCGTCTTCTCCCCAGACCTTTGTGTCATGGTGAGCTGCAATCACGGGTAAAATGAGTGCTGTGTTAGCAGGAATGTGGAGGCCCTGAAGCTTAACATCTTTGCATGTCTCCCTCACCAACATTGTGACCGGAGTGTAAAGTCGAATTGCTTCGTGTAGTATCATATTTATCTGTTCAGACAATGAGAACCAACAACAGAATTATAAGAGAATGAATGTTTCAAAAACAAACCATTGGACAAATCCAGAGCTTCGTAAATATTGGTCATAAAAAGGAAATTATATATATGTATCACCCTTTAGAGTAGTTAACATTGGATAATTCCATCATTTTGCTCCCCTCTTAATTATATAAGATTCAATTAGCAAATTAATTAAGAGCGGTGCATTATAGTACGAAATTGAACTCACAATCTTAAGTTCACCAAGAATATCTGCAGTTGGATGCTCCTTGTCTTTGCAAACAGCAACTACTTCTTCACGGGCCTTGATTTGCCATTCTTGATGGATTGCTAGAAGGATAAATGTCCAAGTTAAGACCGTAGCGCTTGTCTCCTTTCCTGCGAAGTAAAATGTCTTGCATTCGTCTATAATTTCCTCAACCTCCAATTTCTCTTCTTCACCATCATGATTCTTATAGGAAGAAGTTAACAAGCTAAGTAAGTTTCGAGATTTCTCCTCTCTCCTCTTGTTAGCAGCCGCCTCCATTAGCTTCTCTATTGATCCGCGAATTTCCTGGTCTAGTCTCCACTGCTCTTTATTCTTTTCTGTTGGCAAAAACCTGTGTCATCAATCATCATTAACAACCTGACAATTAATCATTAGAAACCATCTCATGATTAATTAATATTTTGGTTTGTTTCTTGGTATTTAACCTGAAACCTGGAATAGGGACATGCGAGGAATACAGGGAGGCAAGGTGCATTTGCTTTTCTTGTAGCTCAAAAATACGCTTTCCTTCTTCAAAACTACTTCCAAAAATTGTCCTGGAAACAATATCTGCTGAGAGGTTTTGTATTTCTTTGTGCACATCCATCTCGAATTCTTCTCTTCCTGCTCTTTTTCCCTCCCAATTATCAAGCATGTCCGTTATGCTAGCCACAATTTTTGGCACCCACCCCTGTTGAAAGGAAAAGAAAGATCAGGTCGTTGTGTACATGGCAAATTACTTATTTTGGCTTGTCACTTTGAAGTTTGAACTTTGACCAGCGAGCTCATTCAATTATCTCGCATGATTATAAACCTTCGATTATTGCCCATTGTGATTTGAAGCAATCGGCATAACAAGGCCTATTATACAATGGTTTCTAATAATTTCAGTGGTCCAAGAGAGGACAGAAAAGTTTAACGGTCCAATTTTCCTCATCTTTCCAAACAGATTCTTCTTCTAAATTAGGGTACGTTTGGTTTTGTTGAAAATCAAAGCACACTAATGCTTTACCTATCAACCTGCTAGAAACTTTGATATAGTCAGGCTTTGCTTCTGTTTAAAAAAATCTCAACTTTTAAAAGCAAGAAATTACCTATCAATCACTACAATTAACTATTAATTTTTAATTTTACGTGACGAAACTATTCTTTAACTTTTTAAATAAATATGATCTATTTATTTAACTTTAACTTTAACTTTAACTTTACATGACGAAACTATTCTTTAATTTTTAATATTCTTTAACTTTAATTTTACTCGTAGCAAATTTATTTGTTTCATCAAACAACCATCCAAGCGCGCGTAGCTCTATTTTTCTTTCTTTTTCTTTATTTGACATATATTATTTTGTTTATTTATTTTAGTTAATTTTATATATCTTCACTCATATCCTCCCTAATATACAAAAAAAATAAAAAAAAATTATCTTTTGTTCTTATATTGACATTTTGTTTTTTAACAATATTTTTAATATAAAATTAATCAAGTAATTGTTGCTTTTTTATAAACTTAATTAGCAGCGTATAAATAACTGTAACCAAACACTTGATACAGTTTTTATTTTCAGTTTTTGTGTGGGCAACAATAACATCTGCTTAACTTATAAAAAACTACAACGCAGAGCCCTGGTAAGATTTGTTTTAAAAAAAGTTGTAATTTCTTAAACTTGGATAAATAAAAATATGATCAGTATTATTTGCCAGTAAAAAAAAAGCTCAAGTAGACCTTTTTTCCTTTTTTTTTTCTAAACTGAAAGAAAGATGGGTCACCTTAACTTGCTCCATGTTCAAGGCCAAGCTACTGATCCTCCTGTGAACAGCCCACTTCTCACCCGTAAGCTCCATAAGTCCCTTGTCTCCCAAGAGCTGCTTGGTCACAGGGTCGAACTTCATCCTCTCAAATGGTCCGCCAGTATTTATCAGAACCTCTTTAATTGTGGCTGGGTCGGATAGAACCAACCTGGGCTTGGCTCCAAACCAGTATAAGTAGGTCTTACCGTGCATTTTAGACCACACGCTGTAAGTTGGAAAAACACGATGAAGAATATTGTGGTGAAATGGTGGAGCTATTGGCTTTGATAGAGCTTCTTTCACTAATCGACGCCTCTCAGCCGTGTTACCAAATATGGGACGGTAGCCAGGGCCACCTATGCCTTGTTTGTAGAAGTGGTGTTGGATTTTGTATGGAACCCATAATATTGAGTAGACAAATTTGGTCAGGACAGCTACAAGAATAACCAAGATGGTTGTAGAAACCGAAACTAATATGAGATCATACATGGTGTTGATGGGACCTCAGAAGAGAGAGCTTAGGTAATATTGCTGAATCTTTTGATGAAGATCTCTACAGGGAGAGTGTTGATAATTAAGTCTATGTTCACTGCTTGGTTAATGCTTGCTCAATCAATCCACGCCATTCCTTTTTGAGATCCCCTAGGTAGCGGATGCCAGTGGCTTTATCTTTCTTTAATTTTCTTTGTTTATAGATTAATGCGTGCCATAAGACCGTACACCTCAGCAATCAGAACGTGATTTGGGGAGTTTTACAGATGGCCAAGTGCATCTTTTCTGAGCCAAAAATCATTTAAATACTAAGCACGGGAGAGAATCTTGTTCGATAATAATCAGCATGTGATTTGTGTAAGATAAACAAAAGGACGAATAGACAAGATGTTTTTGTTATGGCTAACACACTTAAGCCATGTAGTTTTTATTATATTTATAGATGTACAATGTAACTGCAATACGTATAAAAATGAAACTAGTCTGAGCATAATAAAAAGGTAAACAGATATATGAAAGTCACTCTAAATAGCAGAATTATTTTGAATTGACAATAGAATGGATATGATGAAGAATTGGTGCAGATGTTCCTGGATTTCCTGCTGAAGATTCTAATAGTCTAACACCCCCCTCGAACTTAAGCCATGTAGTTTCCATTATATTTATAGATGTATAATGAAACTGCAATGCGTATAATAATGAAACTAATCTGAGCATAATAAGAAAGTAAACAAATATACAAAAGTCACTCTAAATAGCAAGATTATTTTGAATTGACAATAGAATGGATAGGATGAAGAATTGGTGCAGATGCTTTTGAATTTTCTGCTGAAGATTCTGATAGTCTAACACCCCCCTCGAATTAATGGGGTTTTGACAGACCATTAATTTGCTCGTGAGATATTGAAACTGTTGTGCAGTTTGGACTTTGGTGAAGACATCCACTATTTGATCGACAGTGGAGACATGTTGGACTTTAACATCATTGTTGCAAACTTTCTCTCGAATAAAATGGTAGTCAATTTCCACATGCTTCGTCTTTGCATGGAACACCAGATTTGAAGCAAGTGTAATGGCCCCAATGTTATCGCACCATATAGTCGGTGTGTGTACGAGACCAATAGCCAATTCTTTGAAAAGCATTCTAAGCCAGTAGACTTCAGCCGTAACAAGTGCCATTGAACGATATTCCGCTTCTATACTCGAACAGGAGACCACATTCTATTTCTTGGAGCTCTAAGAAACTAGGTTGCGACGAAGAAAAACACCATAGCTACTAGTAGAACTTTTGTCGTCTGGGTTGCCAGCCCAATCCGAGTCGTAGTAAGCGTGTAATTGTAGAAGAGATGGTGTATAGAACAAGCCATGGTTAACAGTGCTCTTTAAGTAGTTAAGTGTGGAGTTCTTGGCTGATGCATATACTAACATAACTGGTTGACAGCATAAGAAATATCAAGATGTGTGATGGTGCAGTATTGAAGTGCCTGAATGATTTGGCAATAAGTAGAAGGATCAGAGATGAGTTCGCCTTCTGTACTGGACAGTTTGGTAATGGCTACTATAGGTGATGCAAGTGGTTTAGCACCAACCATGTGAAACCTGTCTAAGATATCACAAATGTATTTTGTTTGACGTAAATGCAGTCCTTCGAAACTTCTATCAACCTCCACACCTAAAAAATAAGATAAAGAACCAAGATCCTTGACATGAAAAATGCTTTGCAAATGATGAATAAGTGTGGAAATAGCTAAAGCATCAGAGCCGGTCACCAAAATATCATCGACATAGATTAATACAAAAATTCTGATTTTTGCAGTATGCAAAACAAAGAGAGAGTAGTCATTAATGGATTCCTGGAAACCAAGCTCAAGAAGCTGTTGTGACAACCTGCGAAACCAGGCTCTTGGGGCCTATTTGTGACCATAAAGAGACTTGTGTAGTTTACAAATATAATCCGGTTTGGTGTCATCAACAAACCCTTTCGGTTGTTCTATGAAAACTTTTTCCTCTAGAAACCCATGGAGAAATGCATTCAACACATCTAATTTTCGGACGGGCCAGTGAAAATGAACTGCAATTGCCAAAATAAGAAGAATGGTAGTTAGCTTAATCACGGGGGGAAAATTTTCATGTAGTCCACCCACTCCTTTGATCTTCGTCTTTGGCCACAAGTCTGGCCTTAAAACGTTCAATACTGCCTTCTAGTCTTTTCTTAACTTTGTATACCCATTTATTCCTAACAATGTGTTTATCAAACGAGCAAGAACAGAGGGACCAAGTGCTATTTATCATCAAAGGATCAAATTGATGCGATCCAACCATCAAAGGATCCATTGGAGGTTCCAGTTACTAGGCTTGGGGCTAAGAAGTTCAAAGAAGCTTTCAATGGACTTCTTCAAGATACATGGGCTAAGGTGGACTTCAAGAGGATTTGCAATAAGAAAGAGCAAGCCTTGATTAATCTTATTCATGTTCAAGAGGGGCTTGTTGGTGGAACCAAGACCATTACACAAGGATTGGGAGAAGAAGACTAGATTCGGACAGTTTGACCTTTCGTTACTCTTTTAGTCATAACTGGAGTTACAGATCGAATTTTGATGTGATTCTAGTTGGGCTGGAAACTAGACTTCTATACCTTTCCAACGGTATATGTCACGCCTTCTAATTCATTAACAAAAAAGAGAACCATTCATTTTAAGTTGGGCCTTGATGCTGCCAGACAGAATGCGGAAACAACAAACTTGTCTTATTTAATTAGTTAGGCTATCAAACTTTAATTATTTTGAGAGGAGACAATTTGTTTGGGTTTTAGACTTGTTTATTTTGTTTATTTTAATTAGTTTGGGCTAGTTTTAGCTTGGGTTGATTATTATTTAAATTGGATTTATGTGAGATCCATTAAGGAAACTAGGGTTTTGGCTTGGAGTATAAATACTCTTTAGGAATAATTTTAGGGCAGACTTTGGATAATATTTTTAGAATTGTAGCCGAATTTTTGTTGCTCAATCTTGGTTCTTGATTGAACTTTCAACTCTTCAAAGAATTGACAATTTTTTGTTGTGAATTTATACTTCTTTTGCTCGTTTCCAGGTGTAGGCGTTGTGATCGAGTTGGTTTATAGTCTTGTTGCCTTGGAGCAAGCCTTCCATTGTGATAAGCTCATTTAAATCTCAACAAAATTAGGTTAGATTGATCTTGGGGTTGTGAATACCATTAAATTCCACTAGGGTTCTCATCACAAATTCCCTTCCCATGACAGCACAGCATTGTGGGTCCAAAACCGCCTGAGTGTAGAAAGTTGGTTCAGGAGTATTGAAGACTGTAGAAAAGGCTCGTAAAGGATGTCGGGTATTGTAGAACAATTTATAATCAGGAAAAGATTTGGGGCGAGAATGACCTGTCCTTGACCGGATTTGAATGTGAGTGAATGTTGGCTAGACAATTGGATTGGGGGAGGTATTGTTGGGGTCTTGCAGAAAAAGTGAAGAAGGAGATATTAATGAAGTGTCAACATCTACGTCAGTGAGATTTTCAGAATTTAAAATGGGAGAAGGAGGAAAATTATAATTGGATGCAGTAGCTGAGGAAGATTGGACAGAATTTGATGTGGCAAGATTTGAAATTTCAGTTGAGGGGAAAGAAGGATTAGCTTGAGAAGCTACAACTGTAGAAATGTTAGATAATAAAGTACTAGTTATAACTGAAATGGGAATTATCAGAGGTTTACCTGTAGCAGGAGTCGTACTTCGAGATGTGGTGTGGTTGGCTAGTTCCTGAGCTGGAAAAGACTACTCATCGAAGATGGCATGTCAGGATATGTATACCTGTTTAGTTCTTAAGTCAAGACACTGATATCCTTTTTTACAGTTAGAATAGCCTAGGAAGAGGCACTTTTACTTCGGAAGGCCAGCTTATGTTCAGTATAAGGCGGGAGAAGTGGATAGCAAGCGCATCAAAAAACACGCAAGTCCTTATAAAGTGGCTCGGTTTTATGAAGTAAAAAGTAAAGTGTTTTATTATCTAAGACTTTATATCTTTCTTTTTGAATGAGATCTCAATTCCAGCGACGGTTTCATTAGATATCTTACAACTAGAATCCCTCTTTTTTCCGATCCAGTTCCTCCACCACCGCGAACCCTAATTAGATTCAGACATGATACACTTTTTTGTTATTGGGAGAACCCAACTACTCTCTTTCGGATCCAGGAAATGGCTCTTAGAGATCTTTTTTTCCTTTTGGAAGATACAGGAGCGCGGAGCGCGGCGTCGCGACGACCATCGGTTGATTTCAGGGTCTTTTTTTATGTAAAAGGGAGTCGTCACCTAGTATTATGGGCACTAGAAAACCTAACTGGTCTTTTAGAGATTCTAAGGCAGGGGACTGGTTGCGTAAAGGGAAGGTATTAGCACCCCAAGTACGCCCTACCTAAGGTAAGCTGCTTGGTGTTTGGTTTGCCTTATAATTGCTATGGTGTTAATGTTTTCTAATCCCATCAGTTTTTCTAGGTTTGATTCTAACTAAATTTATTAAGATAGAAATCCAAGGAGATTCCATGTGATTTAAAAGCTCATTTTTCCCTTGATATTTCAAGAGTTTGCAACTCGTAAATCGCAAGGAGGAGGGACAAAAATTCAAAAATCTAGGGCGCTTTAAAAGCCTATTTTGACTTGCCTTAGTGTTTTATACTCTCACAGCTCGTAAACCATGGAGTAAAATATTGAAATGTCCTCGATTACAATCAAGACTTCTTTTAAGGATGTGTGCGGAATTATTATTCCTAGAAAATTATTTTGGATATTTACCACTCCGGGTTTCTTTATCCAAATATTAACAGTGAATAATAACAAATTATTCTCAATAATATTTTGGATATTTGTCCTTTAAGGATTTCTTCATCCAAACATTAGCGGTGAATAATAGATGAATTCCCCCTAAAAATAAGATTTTTATATTTTTTTGGAATATTCGCCAATACCCTTTGGAGTTTTACAAACATGTTGTAAAATTCAGAAATGCAAGAAAACAAAATTTTATTGTGTTTAAGAAATCCATGCAAAAACACATTTTCAAAACTTCCAATTTTTTTTTTTTTGTATAAAAAAAAAAGCGTTTAAATCATGTTAGGGTATTGGCCGTATGCCACACATAAGAAAAAAAAATTTTATTTGATCGAAACATAAGCATCATGGTAATCACAAATAAAGACAACAAGTCATCACATATATTTCAAAAAAAATCATAAGACCCTCTAAAGCCAAAAGAAAACCCTCTAAAGCCAAAATTCATCAAATAGAATTCGATCCATCAAATCACTCCGAACCTAAACATAGCATAACCCATTATTTTCAACAGAAAAGAGTAAACCCGTATCACATAAAAAAAACAAACCTTTGAACCCAATCCTATAGCAAAACCCCTGACTCACGCCTCTCCCCTTTTTTCCAAGCACTACCATGTTTTTTTTTCACACAAAAAACAGCAGAAACGTGTAGTAAATACTAAGGCTAAAGAAAAATGCTTGTTATCTTATTTCTGCAAAACAAAACAAAGGACAACGCGAACCCCGAATCTGCCAAAAAACAAAAGTCCCTTAACTAACAAATGCTTTTCCTCGAGTTTTTTTATTTTTTTCCCCTCCGTGTAAAAAAACAAACTGCGCCTATAACCCAACTATTCCTATCCAACGTTATAATGCCAAGTGACACTCAAGTAGACGGAGGAAAGGGACAATGAAGACCTTTAAAACTCACAGTCCCTCACAGCAATAGAACAAGAAAAGGAGCACGCAGCTTTAACGTCAACAATAATCCGACTCAAAATCAGGGAAAGAACAGCGGGCAAGCATGGCACCTTTTGTTCAAACAGAAACCAAATATCTAGAGCAAAAGAAGAGACGGGTTTTGGGATAGCACAGACCAGTGGTGCCAAGTCTGAATATAACAAAGAAAAGAAGCTTGAAACTATACCTGCAGATTTTACTCTCTGTGTTCTTTTGTGCTTCTACTCCCGCTTTTCTTTCTCCGTTCTCCCCTTTTTTGTTTTTCTTCGTTTTTCTGCTCTCTCCTTTTTTCTCTCTTTCACGTTCCAGTGCAGGCTTTTTAGTATCAAAGAAAAGCCTCCTTTTTCCCCTTGTTTTGCCTCCGTCTCCATTTTTTTTTCCTTCTCTCTTCTCCCCTCCTTTAGGTCAGCAGCCGAGGCTTCTATATAGCCTATACACGGCTTTATTTAGGAAAAAAATATTACATTAACTCTAGGGTGTATTCTCGAGTGAGCAGAAATAAGAAACCAGAATGTTTGATTCTGATTTTGTGATCGGCTGTGATTTCTTTCCTAGTTAGAGGATGGTGTGGCTCTTTTCTTTCCTTCCATAGGGCTAGCTGCTCCCTTTGAAATGAGGCAACAAAAACGTGGTCTTCAGCTCCAAAAATCAGGCGTGATGAGAAAGGAAAACAACAGAGAAAAAAAGGAAAGAAATCAGATGGAGGGTGCAGCTGCGAAGTCCTGTTTTTCTTATTCGGTGTGGTAAAAATAATGTCATTTATGATGATCCAGCCCCCCTCTCCAGCTTTCAATTTCCTTCTTCAATTCAATCCCTCAATTTAGCACGTTTCGATTCAGTCCTTGGTCCAAAAAAAATCCTTCGAATCAGTCCCGCGAACTTGGGCAAAAATCCTTCTCGCGGTCAGGAATCCCTGCTTTCAACACTAGATATTCAAACAGGAATATCTTGAGCTTTTGATATTGAAATCAAGCGATTCAAAAGCCCAAATTCATCTACGTGTCCCGGACTACAACTTTGATGAAGGATTCAAAGTGAGATAAATTCATTTTGAATAACAGAATTGCAACCAAACTCGGCTGGAAACCTTCTCGCGGCAAGATTCTATGTTTTCATGCTAGATTACAAACAGGAATATCTTGAGTTTCTGATATCGGAATCAAGTAATTCAAAAGCTCAAATTCATCTACGTGTCCCGGATTACAAATTTGATGAAGGAGTTGAAGTGAGATAAAATCATTTTAGAGAACAGAATCTCCCAATAATCTAGTTGGTCAAAAAGGTTCTTAATCTGACGTGCTGAGCATCCGAATTTGACTGAGAATTTGCCCTAAGAACAATTATTCCTAGGACCTAATAAAGGTGTACATCAATTTTTTAACATATCATGAGTGACAAAATATACCTAGGATGGTCAGATATCGTACGAAACCGAGTCAGAATCAGAGCTAAGTTGCAACAAAAAATTACAACAACAGCAGAACCATTTTTTTATGCAAATTCTGAGGGATTTATTCAACCTTAAAGACCAGATAAAAAAGGAATGAATTTGGAATTATGAAGACTTTTGATCAATCTAAGAAAACCTGACGATTTTGGCAGCAAAGGGGAAGGATAAAGAGAGCAGAAAACAGCTCAAACAGGGTTTCGAAAAAATATTTCTTTCATCTGCTTTTGTCAATCTTCCAGCAAACATGGGGTCCAAAAATGAGTAGCAACAGTTGCCCCCTCTTTACAATGCTTACGAAGCGAAACTTGTCAAGTGCTTCGTGTAGTAAGTGTTGTAAAGATAAATTGTATGTTCATACTAAAACTCATTGCTTTTCCTAAACAATGGTCTCCCTATCAGGTGACCTGCCTATCTTAAGATTTCTAGAAAAACTCCACATTTTTTTAGAAATGGTCCAATTAGTGGGTGACCTGCTCATCCTAAAATTCTTAGAAAACTCCACGTTTTTCTAAGGAATGGTCTCAATATCAGGTGACCGGCCCCTCTTTAAAATTTTTAGAAAACTCCACACTTTCCTAAGAAATGGTCTCAATATCGAGTGACAAGCCCCTCCTAAAATTCTTAGAAAACTCGACACTTTTCTAAGGAATGGTCTCAATATCGGGTGACCTGCCCACCTTAAACATTTTTAGAAAACTTCACGCTTTTCTAAAAAACGGTCTCAAAAACAAGTGACCGGCCCCTCTTAAAATTCTTAGAAAACTCCATGCTTTTCTAAGAAACGGTTTCAATATCAGGTGACCGGCCCCTCATAAAATTCTTAGAAAATTCCATGCTTTTCTAAGAAATGGTCTCAATATCGGGCGACCTGCTCATCTTAAAATTCTTAGAAAACTCCACGTTTTTCTAAGAAACGGTCTCAATATCAGGTGACCGGCCCATCTTAAAATTCTTAGAAAACTCCACGCTTTTCTAAGAAACGGTTTCAATATCAGGTAACCGGCTCCTCTTAAAATTCTTTAGAAAACTCCACGCTTTTCTAAGGAATGGTCTCAATATCGGGTGACCTGCCCATCTTAAGATTCTTAGAAAACTCCATGCTTTTCTAAAAAACGGTCTCAATATCAGGTGAATCTTAAAATTCTTAGAAAACTCCACGCTTTTCTAAGAAACAGTTTCAATATCAGGTAACCGGCCCCTCTTAAAATTCGTTAGAAAACTCTACGCTTTTCTAAGGAATGGTCTCAATATCGGGTGACCTTTCCTATTTTTAGAAAAATTCAACGCTTTTTTCAAAAAATGATCTCAATATCGGGTGACCTGCCCGTTTTGAATTTAAAAAGAAATCATCTTACCTCGAGGAAGGAAGCAGTGCTGGTTCACAATTCCTATCATTTTCTGTAGTTTTGTTGACCTGAGATTTTGTACCTCAGCAGTTCCCAAAAACTTGGAACTATTTTGGCTTTCGTCACACCTTCTCCTGCCAGGTTAGTGTTATGACAATATGGCATGCATTTTTTTTGTTACCTATTTTGGAAACATAGGTCCCCCTTCTGTTGTAGACTTATTGAGCTCTTGTTTCCATTTGTTTGTCTGACTCGTCCTCTTGAAACGGAATATGCTCCACGCACTATACTTCCTATCCTCTTGGTGAAGAAATCTCTGGTTCCTTATGGAGCCCTTTCTTGCTCCATTGATTATTGTCTTTTATTATTATTATTTTAAAAGGAAAACTCAAAAGATTTGGTTTTGTTCATGAAAACTGAAACTTTCAATGCAATTAGCAATTCTCATAAAAAGACGCTTTTTTTAGAAGTTTTTATGATGATACCCCTTTGGCTTTTG
Organism: Populus deltoides; assembly: GCA_015852605.2. Taxonomy (NCBI): domain Eukaryota; kingdom Viridiplantae; phylum Streptophyta; class Magnoliopsida; order Malpighiales; family Salicaceae; genus Populus; species Populus deltoides. Next base: position 26,215,045 of record CM027571.2, on the reverse strand, counting down.
GTTCATTGTGGACCCCTATGTGCATTTCGTGCACTTCTTGCCCCCAGTGTGGTGTGCAAAAATATGTCAAGTTTAGATTTGATTTGGTTCTCTCCAATTGATGGAGTCATCTCCTTATTCATGCGTAAAAAAACAGTTCTTTTAAGTAAAAGATTTCAAATGCTATGAGATCATACGTTTTATGAGAAAAAAGGTTCTTTACAAAGAGAATTCATGGCCGAACTTTATTTTATTGACTGGGAAGCTTAGTATTTCTTTATAGAGTCAGCATTCATAGGTTTAACTAGATCTTCTCCATCCATTCTCGATAACAATAAAGCTTCTCTCGAGAACGCTTTCTTTACCATGTAAGGCCCTTATTGTTTGGCGTCCATTTACTCTGATCTTCTCCTGGTAAAGGCTATATTTTCTTTAGTACAAAATCTCCTTCATGGAATCCTCGAGGTCGGACCTTCTTATCATATGATTTGGTCATCCGTGATGATGATAGATTGCAGCTATCCTCTTTTTACTGATCAGATTCAACTATTCATATCTAACTTTTACCTATTCCTCCTCTTCTAAATTCAGAGTCTACCAATACTCCTAATAGGGAGTTTTCCACTTCTAAAGGCATCACCGTCTCCATTCCATATACCAACGTATACAGGGTGGCTCCTATTGAGGTTCGGACTGCGGTGCGGTACGTGTGAAGGGCAAATGGCACCATCTCATGCCAATCCTTGTAAGTGACTTCCATCTTCTAAATAATCTTCTTGACATTTTCATTAGCAGATTATACCGCACCATTCATCTTTGGCCTATATGGCGAGGAATTGGAATGCTTGATTTTCCATTTAACAAAGAGTTCTATTATCATCTTGCTATTAAAGTTCTGGGCATTATTAATCTTTTCTAGTGGACCATATCGACAGCTCAAATTTCTTTTCATAAATTTCTTCACCACTTTTTGCCTCCACGTCATCCAAACATCTCAATAAAGTCCTGTCAGATGATTTCTTATACAAAGTTTCCCCATTAAGATAGAAATCCCTTGCCAACCTCCTCAAAGTCTTCTTGTCAATTGTGGATGCCCCCATGCGATATGTCTGGTTTTGTATGAAATTCTTGATATCATAGTACCAAGGGTTTCCATCTATTTCTCTTTCAACTAAGCAACAATGAGCTGAGTTATTTCTGATATCAATGTGTACCGATTGTACCTTGTGCCCAAAGTCTATTCTAGCCATGGAAGCTAACGTAGCCAAAGCATCAACAAAATGGTTTCCATCCTTTCCTAGATGGGTGAACTTTAAATTCTCTAGAGTTTAGACAGGTATTCTTAGTAAGGTCTCAACTTCTTGTCCTTGGATTGCCCTTTTCCTTTCACTTAGCAAATAATCAAAATCGAGTCTCTATACACATCTATCTTTCTAATATTCAGCTCCAATGCCACCACTACAACGAGAATGCAAGTTTCATACTCCCAAACTGCAACTTAACTAAAACCGAATACTCTTTTTTATTAAGAGAGATTATCATTGCATCAACTCTATTACCACATACGTTTACATCGCCATCAAAGTACATACTCCACTAATCTAATTTCCCTTCCTCAACTAAAAACACATCTTCATCAGGAAAGTCAAATTTTAATGACTCATAATCTTCCCTAGCATGGTCGGCAAGGTGATCGGCAAGAACACTCCTTTTCATGGCTTTCCTTGTCATATATATTAGGTCGTACTCAGCTAGTAGAACTTGCCATTTTGCAATTTGGCTTGATAGATAGGGGTGGATTTAGTAGGTATTATTTGATTTTCTCGAAAGCTTCTTCACACTCTTATTCCAAATTCTGAGATTCTTCTTCCTTAAAAATCAAAGATTGAGTCACAAGTCGTGGTTAATTGGGATATGAACTGGGTAATGTAATTCAATCTTCCTAAGAACCTTATTACATTCTTCTCAGTCTTGGGAGATGGCATAGATTGAATAGCCTTTACTTTGTTGGGATCCACTTCTATCCCTTTATCACTCACCCAAATCCTAACAACTTCCCAGATTTCAACACGAATGAACACTTTGCATGGTTAAGCCTCAACTTATACTTCCTTAGTCTTTCGAATAATTCCTTCAATATTTGAACATGATTTTCTCCCTCTCTAGATTTTAGCAATCATGTCATCCACGTATACTTCAATTTCTTTATGCATCATGTCGTGAAATAAAGTCACCATGGCCCTTTGGTAGGTGGCCCTAGCGTTCTTTAAACCAAATGGCATGACTTTGTAGCAAAAGGTTCCCCATGGCGTTTCAAATGTTGTCTTCTTCTTATCCTCTTACGTCATTTTTATCTGATTGTAGCCTGAAAATCCGTCCATAAGGGAATATGTGGAGCTACGTGCTGCATTGTTAAACATATCTATGTGTGGTAGACAAAATCTGATTTTATCTTCCTTTTTTTTGGTACTATCATTATGTTGGACACCTATTGTGGATATTTGACTACTTTTAGAAAAGCAGCGTTCTACTACTTTTCAATTTTTTCCCTTATTCGGATTGGTCCTTCTTAACCTTTGCTTAACCGATTTGCATCCTTTTACTAGTAGTACCATATGTACTACGGTATCCGTATCTAAGCTAGACATATCCTTTTAGGACCAAGCAAAAACATCTACATAATCTCGGAGTAATCAACTCTTCTCTTTCTTTAGGAGTGATCATAGTCCTTATCTTCAGTTTTTCTCTTATTATTTTTTTCATCGCCCACATCTATGGTTTCAAGCTCCCCTCTAGCGGGTTTCACAGCTTGTTCATGTTGTCCTATTAATTTTGTGAATTCCCTGATGTTATGTTCCTCCCATTATTCCTCTTCCCCTAAGTTTGGTCATTCCTTCTCAGTATAACATGCGAGTGTTGTTATGGAAGATCCACTTTGAAAACGAAAAGTGATGTGAAAAAAAACATCAAGATGAACTTTTGGAAATGCATGATCTCATTAAAGGGAAAAAGTTGTCTCAAAACATTTGCACGCGAAAACCGATTAGGTGTGCAATATCATTCCAAACTCCTTCAATCTCTTTTTGGTACTGAGCTTTTAGGTGTGACCTTTCTTTATTTTCCATCCTTTTCCTTAGTTAAGTGTTGTGGATTCTAGAAGGGGGACCTATATTTCTTAGTCTGCAGATGCGTGTATAAATGTATGAGAAAATGCATGATTGTGATAAGAATACATTTGTATATTGGATATGGATGTAGCCTTCTTGTGAACAAATAATAGTCACCACCTTATAAACATAGGTTCTCTTGTCACATTGCTTTGCTAGGAATACTGCCTTTCGAGTCGTTTGCTTGAATCATATTCACCAAGAGACAAATTTTGCATAAGAAGATGGGTCAACGCCCTTTTCATTAATGATTGATAAGCTTATTACATTTTGAAATAAAAAGGAAATACAACATATTAATCCCTTTCCTCCACAAACTCTCTAGCCAAAGGTAAAAAGGCAAAGCCGCGGTTCTCAATCTTCCTTAGCAAGGCATCGATTTCAGCAAGGCTTCGGCGATAGTGAATGATGTCCCCTCCCACTTTTAGCGCATTGATTCTAATAATCCGAGCATGTGCAACAGCTTCGTCCATTTGCTCATCTGTCTTGGTCATCTTTTCTATGAGTAACATATTGGTTCTGTTCAAGGCAGCGTTGTTGGCGTCGATTTGATCCTTGTGTTTTTCTATTGCTGCTAGCTTCTCATCCAAATACTTCACCTTTTCACATTCCTTGTCAAGTTTTATCCTTATAACTTTTATCTTATTCTTCTTAACTGCTAATTCTGTTTCAACAGCCTCAAAACCTTTCCTTTTACTTTCTTCTTTTGCAATCCCCATCGAACGGCTTTCTAACTCCATATATTTCTTGTTCAAATCCTCATACTTCCCAATCTTATCCATCAGTTCGAACTGGACTTGTGCAAATTTTTCTTGGAAATATTATACACTTCCTTGGCAATCGTTAAAGTCAATCGCCATTACTTCAAGTTCAGAGCAGCTTTGCATCCAATCTAAACTCATCCCTCTTAGCTCCATCTCACTTCTTTTCCTAGCAATCTTCTCATCACCAAGCTTTAACTCAAGCTTTGTTATTCACGCATCTCTAGATTATATTTGCTCATCTAGAAATGCTCTCATTCTATCTTCTTTTAGCATCATTTCTTCCAACATTGCCTTGTCTTTTCTGTTTTTGCTCAACTCTATCCGAAGTTTTTCCACTTTTCTTCTCAACTCCTCTTCATTATTGACCCTTTTCCTCTTAACAGACTCTTTTATAGTTTGGGGAGATTTAACCTCTACACAAGGAATGGCTAAAGCAGCTAAGTCTCTCCATCTTGTATATCCTTCGCTTGCACTTGGATCCTTTAAACCTTCTATCTCAACCAAAACCAGATGCTTCCAATCTTGTTTGATGATCTCTAAAACTTCTTGTGCAATGGGATCTTTGAACAAACCAAAGAATTGAGCAATTCCCATAGTCCTTGGAACAAACTACATGCCCCCAAGTTGCCTTACCACCAGGGCAGGAGCATAACTCACATAACCTGTAATCCCTACCAATGGTACCCAACGTCTTTGTCCACAACTCATTAGGACTTTCACTGTCGTTACCCATGGGGCTCTCCACTTAAAATCACTATTAGGCAAACCTTCTAATTTGTCAACCCAATCTTGATTGTCTAGATCTCCCCATTTTTCTTCTTCTACTAACTTCAGGGGTCTTTAGGTGAACCACCAAAAATTATTGAAGACAAGTTTTTTTGTTTCGATATGGCTAACCATCTAGATATACAACAACTGCGTGCAACATCTCATTGCCCCTTTTCCGGTCCTCCTACAATGATTAAGCGTCAAGATGGTTTCAACTAAAATAGCAGCCATTGGATTGATTTATGTATTCTCATACTCTACATAAGCAGCAGCGGCCTCCAAACTCACTAAACCCGTCTGACTTGGGAACAACACAAGGCCAAATATGCCCAAGGCAATCAATCTCTCTTTTTCTAATCCTGACTTCTTTTCCAGTTCAATTTCTAGCATCCTCCATTTCAGACTGGTAGCATTCTTTTCCAAAAACTTTTCCAAGTTGGAGATTCTGAGCAGTTTTGACAGTTCGGGGATGATCTTATCAGATCTCAAAGGCAAATAAAATACAGATTGTTTGGAAACTCAGTCAACATCCCATATTCCTCCATAGTGGGACATAGGTCTATGCTTCCAAAAGAAAAACACTGGTAGTCTGGATCCCAAAAATGAACTATGGCTCGCACAACTGGGCTTAAAACTTCTACCCTTGCAATTTCCATCAAACGTCCATATTTACTAAAAAATGCATCCTTATCCACATTCTGAAAGTGAGTCGTTAACTTGTTCACCTCATTCATAATGCAATTCAGGTTCTTGATTGGTGACAGTTTCTTAGCACCGCTTTTAAGGCAGTCTCCTTCAGTCAATTGTGATAGTCCAGAATTTTTTCCATATTCTATGATGGAAAATTTAGCAATAGTGGCCATTTTGTTCACAAGTCCTGTAATTCAAAATGCCTTGGGGGTTAGACTTGTTTTGATGCAAAAGATATTATGGATCATACACCCTAAGGATAGGTTCTAGTTCCTTTGCATGAGACATATGGTAGGTTTACTACTTGGTCTCTAAAAAAGAGTCTCTTGTTGTCCCAGTGATCGCCCTCGTAAAGGCAATATGAGGGTTCAGCAGATAGTTGGATGGCACATGTACCAATCAATATCAGTCTAAACACTCAACAAAGAGTTGGGGTATACACAAACTTAAACCTTGACTCAAGTCATAAGGCAAGCTGCTAGTCCCCCACTTAATTTAAAGTTTAATGTGTGTGCCCTCAAAAAGATAATAATAATAATAAAGTGATGCATAACTATACCATGCATGACAAAATGTAAAGATGCATGCTAAAACTTTTAAACAAAGTAAACCATTCATAGTAAAAAAACAACAACACATAGCATAATAAAAAAACAATTACCAAGCTTAGTCCTAGCTTCCCCAGTGGAGTCACCATCCTGTCGCATCCTCGCGGCGTCACGGCGACCATCGGTTGATTTAAGGGTCTTTTTTTTTGTAAAAGGGAGTCGCCACCTAGTATTATGGTCACTAGGAAACCTAACTGGTCTTTCAGAGATTCTAAGGCAAGGGACTGGTTGCGTAAAGGGAAGGTATTAGCACCCCAAGTACGCCCTACCTAAGGTAAGCTGCTTGGTGTTTGGTTTGCCTTATAATTGTTATGGTGTTAGTGTTTTCTAATCCCATCAGTTTTTCTAGGTTTGATTCTAACTAAATTTATTAAGATAGAAATCCAAGGAGATTCCATGTGCTTTAAAAGCTCATTTTTCCTTTGGTATTTCAAGAGTTTGCGACTCGTAAATCGCAAGGAGGGATAAAAATTTAGAAATCTAGGGCGCTTTAAAAGCCTATTTTGACTTGCCTTAGTGTTTTATACTCTCACGGCTCGTAAACCGTGGAGTAAAATATTGAAATGTCCTCGATTATAATCAAGGCTTCTTTCAAGGATGTGTGCGGATTTATTATTCCTAGAAAATTATTTTGGATATTTACCACTCCAGGTTTTTTTATCCAAATATTAACAGTGAATAATAACAAATTATTCCCAATAATATTTTGGATATTCATCCTTTAAGGATTTCTTTATCCAAACATTAGCGGTGAATAATAGATGAATTCCTCCCAAAAATAAGATTTTTATATTTTTTTAGAATATTGGCCAATACCCTTTGGAGTTTTACAAACATGTTGTAAATTCCAGAAATGCAAGAAAACAAAATTTTATTGTGTTTAAGAAATCCATGCGAAAACACATTTTCAAAACTTCCAATATTTTTTTGTATAAAAAAAAGCGTTCAAAACATGTTAGAGTATTGGCCGTATGCAACACATAAGAAAACATTTTTTTTTATTTGATTGAAACATAAGCATCACGGTAATCACAAATAAAGACAACAAGTCATCACATATATTTCAAAAAAAATCATAAGACTTAAACATTTCAGCTAAAATAAAGCAGGAGAGAAAAAAAAAGGAAAAGAAAAAAAAAACCCTTTAAAGCCAAAACTCATCAAATAGAATTCGATCCATCAAATCACTCCGAACCTAAACATAGCATGACCCATTATTTTCAACAGAAAAGAGTAAACCCGTATCACATAAAAAAAAAAAACTTTTGAACCCAATCCTATAGCAAAACCTCTGACTCACGCCTCTCCCTTTTTTTTTTCAAGCACTGCCATGTTTTTTTTTCACAAAAAAAGCAGGAACGTGTAGTAAATACTAAGGCTAAAGAAAAATGCTTGCTATCTTATTTCTGCAAAACAAAATAGAGGACAGCGGGAACCCTGAATCTGCCAAAGAAAAAGTCCCTTAACTAACAAATGCTCTCCCTCACGTTTTTTATTTTTTTCCCCTCCATGTAAAAAAACAAACTACGCCTATAAGCCAACTATTCCTATCCAACGTTCTAATGCCAAGTGACACTCAAGCAGATGGAGGAAAGGGACAATGAAGACCTTTAAAACTCACAGTCCCTCACACCAATAGAACAAGAAAAGGAGCACGCAGCTTTAACGTCAACAATAATCCGACTCAAAATTAGGGAAAGAACAGCGGGCAAGCATGGCACCTTTTCTTCAAACAGAAACCAAATATCTAGAGCAAAAGAAGAGACGGGTTTTGGGATAGCACAGACCAACGGTGCCAAGTCTGAATATAACAAAGAAAAGAAGCTGGAAACTATACCTGCAGATCTTACTCTATGTTTTCTTTTGTGCTTCTGCTCCCTTTTTTCTTTCTCCGTTCTCCCCTTTGTTTTTTTTCTTCGTTTTTCTGCTCTCTCCTTTTTTCTCTCTTTCACGTTCCAGTGCAGGCTTTTTAGTATCAAAGAAAAGCCTTCTTTTTCCCCTTGTTTTGCCTCCGTCTCCTTTTTTTTTCTTCTCTCTTCTCCCCCCTTTAGGTCAGCAGCCGAGGCTTCTATATAGCTTATTCACGGCTTTATTTAGGAAAAAAAATATTACATTAACTCTAGGGTGTATTCTCGGGTGAGCAGAAATAGGAAACCAGAATGTTTGATTCTGATTTTGTGATCGGTAGTGATTTCTTTCCTAGTTAGAGGATGGTATGGCTCTTTTCTTTCCTTTCATAGGGCTAGCTGCTCCTTTTGAAATGAGGCAACAAAAACGTGGTCTTCAGCTCCAAAAATCAGGCGTGATGAGAAAGGAAAACAGCAGAGAAAAAAAGGAAAGAAATCAGATGGAGGGTGCAGCTGCAAAGTCCTATTTTCCTTATTCAGTGTGGTAGAAATCTTGTCATTTATGATGATGCAGCCCCCCTCTCCAGCTTTCAATGTCCTTCTTCAATTCAATCCCTCAATTTAGCACGTTTCGATTCAGTCGTTGGTCCAAAAAAAATCCTTCGAATCAGTCCCGCGAACTTGGGCAAAAATCCTTCTCGCGGTCAGGAATCCCTGCTTTCAACACTAGATATTCAAACGGGAATATCTTGAGCTTTTGATATTGAAATCAAGCGATTCAAAAGCCCAAATTCATCTACGTGTCCCGGACTACAACTTTGATGAAGGATTCAAAGTGAGATAAATTCATTTTGAATAACAGAATTGCAACCAAACTCGGCTGGAAACCTTCTCGTGACAAGATTCTATGTTTTCATGCTAGACTTCAAACATGAATATCTTGAGTTTCTAATATCAGAATCAAGTAATTCAAAAGCTCAAATTCATCTACGTGTCCCGGACTACAAATTTGATGAAGGAGTTGAAGTGAGATAAAATCATTTTAGAGAACAGAATCTCCCAATAATCTAGTTGGTCAAAAAGGTTCTTGATCTGACGATGCTGAGCATCCGAATTTGAATGAGAATTTGCCCTAAGAACAATGATTCCTAGGACCTAATAAAGGTGTACATCAATTTTTTAACATATCATAAGTGACAAAATATACCTAGGATGGTCAGATATCATACGAAACTGAGTCAAAATCAAAGCCTAAGTTGGAACAAAAAATTACGACAACAGGAGAACCATTTTTTTATGCAAATTCTGAGGAATTTATTCAACCTTAAAGACCAGATAAAAAAGGAATGAATTTGGCATTATGAAGACTTCTGATCAATCTAAGAAAACCTGATGATTTTGGTAGCAAAGGAGAAGGATAAAAAGAGCAGAAAACAGGTCAAACAAGGTTTTGAAAAAAATTTCTTTCATCTGCTTTTGTCAATCTTCCAGCAAACATGTGGTCCAAAAATGAGTAACAACAAGACTTTTGAAGGTAATCTATTTATTAAGAACACTGAAGTGAGGAACGCATCAACCCAATATTGGGGAGATAGACTTGACTGGGCTAGAAGTGTTAGTCCCATTTCTTGGATGTGCCTATGTTTTCTCTCGGCAATTCCATTTTGTTGAGAAGTGTGTGGGCAAGTCAATCTATGGTATATCCCTTGTGTAGTCAAAAATGTTTTAAACTGGTTGGAAGTAAATTCACGACCATTATCAGTTTGGATTTGTTTGATTGAGGTGGAGAAAAATTTTTCAGCAATGGTTTTAAACTGAACAAAAGTTGCGAACACATCAGATTTTCTTTGCGAAGGATATAACCAAGAATATCTTGAATAATCATCAACATATAAAACATAGAACGAACAACCACCTGTGGATTGTACAAGGGAAACCCATACATCAGAATGGATTAAAGCAAGAGGAATAGAAGATTGACGACCGGACACCGGGAAAGGTAGTTTCTTAGCTTTGCCAAGTTGACAAGCTGGGCAAAAATCTACTTTATTTGAAGGACCGATGACATAGAGTTTATTGGAATGGAATAAATTATCAAAAACAGAAGTAGTAGGATGTCCTAGTCTGGAGTGCCAAGTGTTTGCAGTAGCTCGAACTCCTACTGTTGCCGAAAGTCATGTGAGATTTTGAAGGGAATTTTGGCACCCAGCTAGTGGATACAGCCCGTTGTCAACCACACCTCGAAGTAGAATTTTTCCTGTCAGGATCTCCTTCACGAGAAAATCGGTAGTAATTAATATAAAGTAACAATTATTATCTAAACAAAATTGATTGATAGAGATAAGATTGGTGGCTACTTGTGGGCAATGGAGAATGTTGTTTAGATGAAAATTGGATTTGCCAAGGTTAAATGTGGTAGAACTAGTATGTAGAATTTGCAGACCTGAACCATTTCCTACAGTCACAGTGTCGGAGTCATGATAGGAATTCTGATAAGTGAGATTTGATGCATTTGATGTAATATGGGCATTGACACCACCACTATCCATGTACCAAACTTGATGATCAAGTGTGGCATTAGCTTCAGCCACCATTGTTGCAAGATTTTGAGGAGGTAACCGACCCTGATATGAATAATCAAAATTATGAAAACAATCAATAACAGAATGACCAATTTTACCACAAATTTGACAAACCGGGCGGTTGGATGAAAGTTGAGGAGGAGTTGATTTGGTCTGTTGGTATGGCTGAGAAGCAGATGAAACTGCAAGCTGCATTTTTGTGGAAGGTAGAGGAGGGCCTTTCTTTCTACCATATCTAGGAGCTGATGCGAACCTCGTGATCACATGGTCCCTTAGATTTGTGGGCAGCAAAGGCAAAATGAGTATGATTCGTGTCGCGAGAAGAGTGATTGAAATCCAGAAGATTTTCATATCCCAATAATTCAGCTTAAAAGTCTTCAAAAGTGAAATCAATGTCACGAGATGCAAAATTAAAGGAGGTGACAAATGGTGTATATGTAGATGACAGACCACTCAGAAGAAAGGAGATCAAGTCTTGATCGTCCACAAGCTTACTAGCCACTGCTAATTGATCTGCAAGATGTTTGGTATTTTCAAGATACTCAGAACAAGATTTGGTACCTTAACTTAATGTCTGTAGTTGGCGTTTAAGATGAGAAATGCGAGAGCGAGATTGAGAAGAAAAACGAGTCTGCAAGGCAGTCCAGACTTGCTGAGATGTTTCCATTCCATAAACAGTGAAAACAAGTTTTTTAGAAAGAGATGCAAAGATCCATCCAAGGAGACAAACATCTTTCTTCTGCCAAACAACATAGGCAGAATTTAATGAACCAGAGACAAGATGTTTTGGAGGACAGACTTCAATGCCATCAATGAAGCCAACTAAGTCATGTCCTCGGAGGAGATTAAGGAATTGCATTTTCCAAGCCAAATAATTGTGAGAGCCATCTAGGATGAAGAATTGGTGCAAATGCTCCTAGATTTTTTGCTGAAGATTCTGATAGTCTAACAATTTGAGGAGTGATAGTTTTTTTACCTGCGGCATAACGTGATTCGGGGAGTAATAATTTTTTTTAGCGGAATGGATTATTTTTTTCAATTTTAAAAAATATATAAATATATTACAAAGTTAAAAATTTAATGCATGTCAGATACAAATAATTTTAAAATACTGAAATATTGAAATATTGAACCTATTATTTTTAAAAAATATTGAGAATGCACCGTATTGGATTGACCTCGGATAATCATGAGAATGTGACATATTGGCTTGCACGATTGGATCCTTAGTTTTTTTTTTTATAAATGGGATAGATGACATGTCGTCTGTCTCAAATTGTTTTGAAAAAAAAATGAAACGACGCGTAATGTAACACCTTCCATAAATACATGTAATCATTCCTTAGTTTCTCATGACTTTTACAACTTTTAGAGAGATATTTTTTTAAAATCTACTGAAATATTGGCAGTCTTCTTTGTACCGGGAGATCCCAAGTTATCAACTAAGAACTGTTATACTTCATTATTAAACCAATTCTCATTTCATTTATTGTCCAACTATCCTAGACTTATCTCATGACATCCATCAAATTTCATTATGATTCATGGTACGCATACAATTTTCAATATAAACTTTCAAATCTTCATAAGATTTAGGAAATACAAACACATATTAATTATATGAGACACAATAACATAAGTATACATGATTAAGTTAAATTTATAATACATAAACCTCATGATAATTAACATATAATTAACACTTAAGCACTGGACCATTACAATGCATAAGGGGTATTTAATATAAGTTTTGAACAAAATTATCAAAAGATTACTATACATATCTAACATCCTACTCGAGATTCTGAGGTACCTGTAAATAATTTATAAATATCAATTAACTCAATAACATGCAATTTACATTAAAAAAATTATACAAAAGAAGTATTGTCTTTAAGTTATATCTCATCATTGTTAATTATACCAATTTATTTATCAACACAATCTCTCTTTTTATCTATGTTGTTCACTTGCCATATCGAGATTTCTTGTATGACATAAGTTTAATAAATCATATTTTTTCCTAATAATTTTTTTTCTAAAACTCAATCTTTCCCCATATTATCTAGCACTAGAATTTTTTTTTTACTTTCCTATGTAATGATATTATTTCAGTTCCTGGGAATCTAACTCATTCCCCCATTACAGGTATTAATTTCAATTTCTAGAAATCTAGTCTCATCTCTCAATGTCGGGCGCTAGTTCCAATACTTAGGAAAAACTAATCCTTTATGCCTTTTACCATTATTAGTCTCATCATCAGGAAACTAATTCCTTCATCCATTATTGAGCATTAGTCTCATCGTTGGAAAGCTAATCCCTTTGCCTATTACTGGGCATCAGTCCCATCACTGAGATAATTTGGGTATTAATTTCCCCGTTACCAGTTATTAATTTTAATTTCCAGAAATCTAGTCTCATCTAATTCCTTTACTATAAACTATAATTTAAGTATGGAATATCAGGGTATTTCCAACATAATACAATGATAATTAATGGAGAAAATGACAAGATGTATTACACATATATGTTGCTGGAGCTCGAGTAGTATCTCCTTGTTGTGGCACATAACTCATGGCCTCTCATGTATTAACAGGTATACCACATTACTGGCTCATCTTACATAATATTAATTTAAGTTTACTTTCATCAATTTAGCTCTTTTCTTTAATTAAATTCTCATTTTACTAATATTTTCAACTTGTATTTAACTCTTTTCTTTAACATTAAGGTTCACATTTTCTTATATTATTTTGCATTCAAAATATATTTCCCAAACACATGGAATGTATTAATTCCAAATCATTTTCTTTTCAATTATTCCAATTTCTAACTTTTCATCAACAATCTCTAATGTCTAATATTTTGCCAACAAGGTTTTATTTCTTGCCTTTTATTAAACACTTGTGAGCACTAATTCAACTCATCAATATCATAGAAATTTCGCATATGCCTCCTCCCAGACACACCAACAAGAGTTCACACATCAACACTAAACTTAAATGGTCATAATCCAACTTAAACATACTAACCATAATCATATTATACATAATTAAAATTTCAACACCAAAACACGTCTAAATTCCAAAACTTCCCCAATTACATCAACATGGTGGCCACCCATGGTTTAAAAATTCATGATTGGCCTTAAATTTGTCAATTAAAATACTAACAATACCACTACTACTATAAAATTCCCCAAAAGTTTTAATCAATCCAAAAATTTACACCACTAAGTTTTAAACAACATAATCTCACATTTTCATGTTCTTCCAAAAACATGTCAACAATACTCACGAATAAAATAACCCAATTTACTTTAATCATATTAAAATAGCTAACACACCAATTCATAACACAACAATTAACACAATTCTAGCATATGCATTTTGATCCCTTATTGGCCGGCCATTGAACCCTTAAAAACACTAGGATTTTTGTCATTATTTCTTTCCTATTTAACACCTAACACAACCTAATATAACTCAATTTGATCAATTCATAGTCAATTATATTTTCCTTGAAATTCCACTATGAACCCTAACATTAATCTCATGATTTCTATCTCAATTGTTATTAGTTTCATATGAAATTGTTAGATTAGTTTTAGAACTCTTTACCAAACATTAAATAGTCTTTGAATCCCAACCAGTCAAAACTTTCTGGATCCCTCTTAAAAAACTCTTGTTTTCATGATTGTGCATTGATTTCCCCTTGGTTTCCTTCACTTTTCTATCTTGTTTAGGTACTTAAAGATGTGGTTGTGAGTGTTTCTCTCAACCCCCCCTTTAATTTTGTAAATTATTTTGTGCTTTCTCTAAGAATTTTGAATAAAAAACTCAATATTTCTCCCCCTTCCTCTTTTGTTCCAATTGTTGCCGACTTGGGGGGGGGGATGGCTTTTACATGTATATTTTTTATTATTATTATTTACATTTTAATCTCTTCTTTATACATAATCTTAATTTGTCCCAAAATTTATAATTTGGTCTCTCCCTTTTACTTGGTGTCACACACCCCTCTCCTTTTCTTTTTCTTTTTTATCCTTGACATTAATTCTCAATTTCAAGAAAAAATTTAGCTAGGAGTTTACACGTCATCTGATTTACCCAAATTCCAGCCACTATGGTTGCTGAAAAATCGGGGCTTAAGTTTTTTATCTAAAACTCATTTTTCAACCCATTTCTGACCCAAAACATCGTAGAAACCGTAATAAATCCATCTATGACCTTAAAAAACCACCTCAAAAATTGAAATCAAGCCAAATCCAAAAATCAATCTGAGCTCATATCTATTTTTTCATGAACTTTAAAGGTATAAAAACACCTAATATGAAATCTTCTCATCAAATGGAACTATTTGACATAAATATAGTCCCTTTTGGTGGTCTAAATCGGTGTCAATGATATTTTTCTCTTTCTACCATTGAAATCTGACAATCTCTTTCTCTCCTTTCTCAACCAGGGATTAAAAAATAACAAAATTGAATTGAAAAAATATTGAGATACTGAAATTGTATATTTTGCGTGATTTTAAAGTTTAAGGACCAAAGTGCATCTTTTGAGAAACTTATGGCATGCCACCTATTTATGACACCTTTTTCATTTTGGTCCCTCTTCTTTCTATCCTACCCTTTCATGAGAAATCAAAATTAATTGGTCTTCAATTAGGATCAAATCGCTAGAAAAAATGTTGGAGAACTAAATTAAAAAAACATAAAATTTTGCACAACTTATCCAGAATAATTTGTGAGAGGATAATCAATGAAGTCTTGCGTAGTGAAAAAACCATGGCTTTTAGAGTAAAACTTAATTATAGATGGTTAAGTTTCTAAGCCAAAAATCATATAAATAGTAAGCAACGGAGAGAATCTTGTTGGAAAATAATTGTTTTTCTTCTGTAAGATTTACGGGCATCGGATCTTTGTCTTCTAAAAAATAAAGAATCATATATATAAATAGTAAGCACGAGAGAGAATCTTGTTGGAAAATAATTGTTTTTCTTCTGCAAGACTTACGGAAATCTCGGATCTTTGTCTTCCAAAAAATAAAAAATAAAAAAAATTGAGAGTCTACACTGAAGGATGATGGTCTCCACTATATAAAATTTTTATATCACAAACATAATTAATGTCCCTTCAACCACACATCACACTTATTTTGGCTAGTAGTAAAACATATAATTAGCTGAATGTGTCAAGAATAGCTTTGTGTAAAGACTAGTGAATGATGAAAAATGCTTTCTGTTTTCTTTTTTTTTCCTTCTTCTAACTAGATGATATGTTAAAACCAGCAAGAATTTTTGCATGTATAAGGTTATCTTATCTATACTTTTTTTAAAAGGAGCTCTTACGATAAAAAAAAAGAGAGACAGCTCTTGATGTGCATTGCCATATTCCGTGTCTTGAGAAAAATTAGGTAAGACGAAACCTACATATGACTCGACTCAAATGACTAATTAAATTGACAAACAAAAATCACTGGCGAGTCCCATGTATCTATCAAAAACCTTATTTATAAAAATTCAATGAGTCTTCCATAGACCAACCAATCAAGTTCTCATGTCTTAAGAAATACCAAAACTTGAAACTTACGTGCAAAAGTTTTGGTATGTGGAAAGAAAAGAATTTCCTTATGTACAATCGTTCAGGTTTTGTAATTATTTTATATACAGGAGCATCAAATAATATAGCTAACAATCTTCAATTGGAAATCCTACGTAAAAGGTGTTGGATTTCCAAAATGCATTCACACGGTGAAAGCAAAAATTACTTGAAGATCAAATATTCTTTTCATATTTCAATAATTGCTTCAAGATTGAGTTGTCGCAAACTATAAGTTGTTCAAGTGGTCAGCCTCTAACAGTAATTCACACGAATCACCAGTGAAAAATCTCTTAAACCTTTTTAAGATAGAGGGATTGTTATGCCTTTGAAAGCTAACTCTTTTCTTTTGTGTTTTTCAGGTATTTTGTTCTTCACTATTTACTTTACAGAAAATAAAAGGCATAACATTTTTTTTAAAAAGAAACCTAGAAACCTTGTAAATAAATAAAATATCAATTTTTTCCCTAAATAATATCACACATATTATGTAAAGACCTTAAAAAAAAGATAATAACCGATGATGAAAAATTAGTTGAATTATATATGAGCTAATTAGTTAAATAATTAGATAGAAAAGAAGAATAAAAGTAAGATAAAGACCAAATAAGTAAATAAATATGGAGAGACCAAATTGAAATTTTACCTAATGTGGAAATATGAAAAATGAAGTGGGACTAATTGATTTAAAAGAATGAAGGATTGATTGATTAATAGTAAACTTATAAAGATGAACAAGTCTTGGGGACTTAAATTAGAAATTGCCATGAGAGAGGAGTATAAATACCCCTCTTTTTCTCTCCCAAATTGATGGAAAAAAGAGAGCAGAAAGGGATGGAGAGTTCTTAACCTTCAACCCCATTTTTCTCTATACAAACACCAAAGAGAGATATAAATAAGGTGATTAGGAAGAAGAGTGAGCATTTGTATAGAAGAAGAGTGAACATTTGTATAGAAGAAATTGAGTGAACTTGGAGAGTTACACTACTAGGAAGTTAAAACCACAAGAACATTGGAGAAAAGAAAAAGAAGAGAAGTGTAAGGAATTCCAAATCTTGAATATTATGTTAGTTCATCCATCTTAACAAGGTAAGTAAGCTATTACTAACCCAAGATTAAGTTATTAATTGTTACATGCATGTTGAGAATGGTTAGTGTAAACTAAGAGCTAGAGTTTTGTTTATGAACGTGAGAAGTTTGTGAAAATGTTAGAATGATGAGTAAAGTAGTATTAAACATGAAGAATTGAAAAAGAAATCCCCTTCCCCCTTTAGTTTAAGTTTCGGCCAAGATAGGGATAAATGGATGGGAGTGGATTTCTTGTATTGTGATAAAAATTAAATTGAGTAAAGTGAGGAAATCTCAAATATGAATGTGAAAAGTCAAGGAATTGAAAAGAAAAATACACAATCCATGTTTCTCCCCACTTGATAAATTGGCAACCATGGCTGAATTGTTGGCTATATTATTAGTTATGCCCTTGAAACTATGTCAATGTGACTTGATAATAAGAGTTTGGAAAAAAAAAACCATTTATGTTGAGTAAGTAAGAATTAAGTAAGGAAGGTTAAATGTGTTAGTTTCTTAATAAGAAATCATTGTAAGAAAATTCAATTTAAGAAATAAAACTCAAGGTGTGCTGCTGAAATTGTATGTGTTAGTGATGAGTTATATGTGCAAAAATTTGAATGATTGATGGGAAATACTAGTAGCAAATGAGAAATGCTCTGACTAATCATGCAAGTGTCCTAGTTTAATTTGTGTACTTGAAAAGTAACATGAATGATAATAATTTTTAGTGTTGACAACTTGAAAGATGTTGGTGTCTTAGTTCTAGAAATGGATGGTGAATGGCTGGAAAATGCAATCTGGATAGCCTTGTTATGAAATCTATGACTGAGTTTAGACTAGAAATTTATAGAATTTGGAATGTCCTCTTTCATGAAAGTTGTAAATATATGTGTAAAGTTTCCATAACACCCTTTGATACAGGAAAGGGTGTTAGCATCGTGCAGTAGTCGAGTACTAGCTCTCGACAGCTAGCAGGCCCCAAGTAGGTAACCTATGCCTTAGGAAACATTGTTTAACATTATATCTTTTATTATGGTATTGCTGAGTTAAATTTGAAAAGTACTCGGGTATCAATAAGGAATTGAGAGTAAATGATATCGGGATGAGATATCAGGTAAATGTTGGCTTTGATAAGAAAAGCCAGAATTAAATAACGATAGGCATTCGGTTGGGAATGCAGGAATCGATGATATCCAAAGAGATATTGGATGGATGTTAGCTTTTACAAGAAAAGCTTAAATTAAATAACGATGGACATTCAGTTGGGAATGCCGGAATGAATGATATCCAAATGAGATGCCGGAAAGACAATGGCTTATATAAAAAGATCCATAATGAACAATATGGGACACTCGATTAGAATATTAGAATTATTGGCTATTAGTCTAGAGAATTGTCGGATTACGTGGCAATCAAAAGGAAGATTACTGAAAAGGATATATCCAAGGGAAGTATCGTTGATGGAATAATTGATAAATAAGTTAAATAGAATAAATAATTGCCCGGTCAGAATGATGTGAATTATAGATGAGAAATTAGCTGAACATGAAAATGTAGTAACTGTATTGCCACACATCAAATAAGTAGACAATACACTCTTGCTTATAAAAATAAAATTAATTGAATGGTTATGAAAGAATCCTTATAGTTTGTGTGATATATATATATATATATATATATATATATATATATAAATAATTAGAATAAGTAAAACTATTTTTGAACTACGTTAGGCAGATGCCATTTTTTATATAGAAACTATTGAAACTAAAAGTAGTGTTGCAATGATAAGTAAATATCATGTTTTCTTATATGATAGATGTTAACATAAGTTAACATCATGAATTCCTGACAATATTTAAAAGTATGGTGTTACTAAAATAAGATAATTAATATGATCATGTTAAAAATTTATAATGAACTATTAAGGATAAATCATCCGATTGGAACCTCCTTTGTGTGTCGTTTCTAGTTGATTAATAAAAAGAGTTTATACTATATCTACACACTTCTATATCTGTTGAATGTATGGGTTGAGTAGAAATGAAGGGAAGGAAGATAAGATTTTATAGATGAGAAATTGAAAATGTAATCATACCACCTATATGTAGGCTAGCTGGAGTCTCACTCACTCTTTTTTTTCCAGAACATGTGTATGTACAAGTAGTTGTGATTGTGGCTCACATCTTCCCTTTGTTTTACGTCCAAGAACGGCTTAAATGCCCTCTATGGGTCGAGTATAAGCTTCCCATCCAGTTTTCTTAAAAACTGACAAACATGGTCTTTTTTAGTCAGATTTCCAAGACTAAGTCGATCATGTTCTTTATGAAAATGGTGCCATAAATCATGAATTGCACGATGCACATCTTCACTAGGATGCATCTCAAGAGTTAATAGAAGATTATTTAAAGACTCCTTACTCAGCCATCCTTAATGAATTGTATTTTATCTTCACGGTTTATAGATATCATTCATAAAGAACGACATTGTGCATTACAAGTCCATCTGGCACATCGGTGACAAACTTTCAGTCATTTCGCACGACGTTTCTTTGCAAAAATGCTTTTACCTGTCTTAGACATGTATGAAATAAAAGAATTTGAAGACTTGCCTGATAATTGGACCTTTGCTTCAATCATCCAATGAATATCTTTAGGAACTCCATGGTTTATTAATAACCTTAATTTTTCACACCTAGCACGGTAAATTTTTGCAATCGTATTTTTAGACAAAACGTGAAAATACTTTTTCAATTTTTCAAGAATGATGTCCATTTTTTTTAGATGAGAAATAGAAAAGAGATGCAAAGAAAAGAGAAGGAATAAGGAATTGAACAAATATATACACAGATATCAGTTATCATGGGAAACTGAAAGAACCGACATAAAAGTCACGGAGTACCGTTATTCGCCATTTGACTGGGGTTGGAGAAAGACTAGCAAAACAAGAGACACACCAAAAAGAAACACGAAAACAATGTGAGAAAAAAAAAATCAACCTTTATATATAGAATCATTCAAACCAATGGATTCATTTTCACTAGGAAAACTATCAAAATAAGCTTTCAAACGATGTCCATTTACCTTAAAAACATTATCATTCTTTGGATTCTCAATATCAAAGGCCCTATAAGGATACACATGTTTCACAATAAATAGACCACTCCATCTTGATCTTAGCTTTCCAAGAAATAAATGGAGTCGAGAATTATAAAGCAAAACTTTTAGACCAACATCAAATGTTTTTCTCAAGATTCTCTTGTCATGAAACTCTTTGATTCTTGCTTTATGAATTTTTGAATTCTCATATGCATCATTTTTTATTTCTTCTAGCTCATTTATTTATAACTTACGTAGCTGGCTAGCATCATCAAGATTTGAATTGAAAGATTTGATAGCCCAATAAGCTTTATGTTCAAATTCCACAGGCAAGTGATAAGATTTCCTATAAACCAACCTATAAGGTGACATACCTAATGATGTTTTAAAAGTAGTTCAATAAGCCCAAAGTGCATCAATAAGTTTCAAAGACCAGTCCTTCCAATTAGGGTTCACTGTTTTTTCCAAGATTTGTTTGATCTCCCTATTAGCAAGTTCTACTTGTCCACTTGTCTGAGGGTGATAAGGGGTGGCAACTTTGTGTGTAATTCCATATTTCTTCATTAAAGACTCAAATGGCTTATTGCAGAAATGTATTCCACCGTCACTTATCATGGCTCGAGGGATTCCAAACCGACTCAAAATATTTTCTTTCAAAAACTTGATCATTGTTTTATGATCATTGTTTCGACTTGGAATTGACGCTATCCATTTTGAAACATAATCCACTGCGACTAATATGTATACAAAACCAAATGATGGAGGAAATGGACCCATGAAATCTATACCCCAACAGTCAAAGATTTCAATCACAAGAATAAGATTTAAAGGCATCATGTGATGTTTTGAAATAGATCCTACCTTTTGACAATTTTCACAAGTTTTGCAGAGTGCATGCGTGTCCTTAAACATGTGGGCCAATAAAATCGACATTGTAAGATTTTTGCAATCGTCTTCTTTGATGAGAAATGACCCCCATATGCCTCAGAATGATAAAATTTAATGACACTACTTACCTCATTGTCAGGAATGCATCTTCAAAAATATTTGATCAGGACAATATTTGAATAAATAAAGGTCATCCCAATAAAACTTCTTCACTTCGTTCAAGAACTTTCTTTTGTCTTGGGTACTCCAATGAGCTGGCAAATGTCCTGAAACAAGAAAATTAACAATATTAGCAAACCAAGGCATTGTAGAGACAGAAAATAAAGATTCATCAGGAAAGTAGTCATCGATTAGTGTGATGTCAGATCTCGAATTTGTTGTCAATCTTGACAAATGATCAGTGACAACATTTTCGGTGCCTTTCTTGTCCTTAATTGTGATATCAAATTCTTGAAGTAACAAAATCCACTACACCAATCTAGCCTTAGAATCCTACTTAGAAAGAAGATATTTCTATGCTGCATGATCACTAAAAACAACAACAGGTGAGCCAACAAGATAAGACCTGAATTTTTCACATGCAAATACTACTGCAAGTAATTCTTTTTTAGTGGTAGTGTAATTCATTTGAGCACTATTTAAAGTTTTACTTGTATAGTAAATCACATAAGGTTTCTTATCTTTTCTTTGTCCCAAGACAGCACCCACGACATAATCACTAGCGTCACATATTATTTCAAAAGGTAATGACCAATCAGGAGGTTGAATGACAGGAGCAAAAGTAAGCAAGTTTTTAAGTTTAACAAAGGCTTCTTCACAATGTTCAGTCCATTCAAAAATATTATCCTTTGTTAGAAGGTTACTCAATGACTTAGATATTACACTAAAATCTTTAATGAACCTTCTATAAAAACCAGCATGTCCTAAAAATAATCTATCTTTAACAGATTTTGGGGTTGGTAAGTTGGTAATTAACTCGATTTTAGATTTGTCAACCTCAATTCCTGTTGATGAAACAATGTGACTAAGTGCATTGTCATTTGTTACCATAAAATGACATTTTCCCAATTCAGCACAAGATTCTTTTCTTCACACCTGCTCAAAACTTTTTCCAAGTTAGTTAAACAATCATCAAATAAATCACCTAAAACAGAAAAGCATCCATAAAAATCTGAAGAACATGTTCAACCATAT
This sequence comes from Populus deltoides, assembly GCA_015852605.2. Lineage (NCBI taxonomy): Eukaryota > Viridiplantae > Streptophyta > Magnoliopsida > Malpighiales > Salicaceae > Populus > Populus deltoides. The sequence goes on along the minus strand of CM027571.2, from coordinate 26,192,787 downwards.
CACTGAATATGCTAAGCATGCATCTTTGAAACGTGGCTGGTGCATTACATAATCCAAAAGTCATCCTTTGATATGTAAAAATACCAAATAGACATGTGAAAGTAGTCTTCTCTTAATCTTCCAATGCAATTTTAATTTGGTTGTAACCTGAATAGCCATCTAGGAAACAATAAAATTGATGACTTGCAACTCTTTCTAGGATTTGATCCATGAAAGGTAAAGGAAAATGATCTTTTCTAATAATTGAATTAAGTTTCCTATAGTCAATGCATATGCGCCAACCAGTAATAGTCCTAGTTGGAATTAACTCATTCTTCTCATTTGTTATCATAGTGACTCCAGACTTTTTAGGTACAACTTGGGTAGGTGATTAGTACTTAAAAAAGCATTTTTATCAAGGTTTTATATCATCATTTTGCACTTGAAATATCAATAACTCCTTAACTAGAGCATGTTTTATAATAACAAGTTTGATAATATAAGATACCTTTAATTTATGGTAAATGTTCATTTTAAATGCAGGCTTATCACATAAATCAAATGATTGATTGATGAGTTTAACTACTAAAATTGAGAAGACAAAGAGAAGTGATTATTACTTAAAAGTATATTTTTATCAAGGTTTTATATCATCATTTTGCACTTGAAGTATCAATAACTCCTTAACTAAAGCATGTTTTATAATAACAAGTCTGATACTATAACAACATTTACAAGTATTAGCATTATTCGAACAAGATAACTAATGTAATCATGTTAACAATTTATAATCTGATTGGAACCTTCTTTGTGTATGGTTTCCAGTTGAGTAATAAAAAGAGTTTATACTATACTTATTTGAAATACCATTAATGGATCCTCTAACCTTGACAATTTTTTTATCCTTATTTAATCCTTACATCAATATCCCATAAAATTCTCATAAACTCTTGTTTTATTAAATATATATATTATTTGTAATTTATATAGTTCACCTCCTTGTGGTTCAACCCTAGTTTTGTCGGGTTATTTATTACTTCGACACTCCTACATCTAGGATAAGACATCAATTTTTTGATCGTGTCAAGTTTTTGGCGTCATTGCCGGGGAGGTAAATTCTTGTATAAATTATAATATTTATTTTATTCTCTTTTCACATTTCATTTTATCTAAGTTTTGTTTCTTTTTTTTATTTTCTTTTCTTCCTTTTATTCTCTTCCTACACGTGCATGAGAGTTTGGTCACGTACATTAAGTGGTAGACTTTGTAGGGTATCCTCATCATTTTCAGAAAATATAGCCGAAGAAGATAACCAGTCGTTTCATAATGAGAATAACCTTGTTAGAACACTTAGAGACCACATGAATCCCACAAGAACAAGTGCACCTTCATGCATAGTTTTCCGCCCTAATGCATCTCATTTTAATTTTAAGGCAGACATTATTCAACTTTTACCTTTTTTTCATGGTTTAGATCTAGAAAATCCATACTTGCATTTGAGAGAATTTGAGAAGCTCTGTAACATTTATAATAACTCAAATTGCAGCATGAACACCATCTGATTAAAGCTTTTTTCTTTTTCTTTAAAGGATAAAGCTAAAACATTGTTACAAAATTTGAGACCAGGATCTATTCGTGCTTGGGATGAAATGCAACATTAATTTTTAAAGAAGTTTTTCCCTTCTCATAGAACAAACTCTTTCAAAAGACAAATCATAACTTTCACTAAAAAACCAGGAGAAATATTTTACCAATGTTGGGATAGGTATCGAGACTTGCTTAATACTTGCCCTCATTATGGTTTCGAAATATGGAGATTGGTTTCACATTTTTTATGTAGGGTTAACACCTAAAGATAAACAAATGATGGAATTGATGTGCAATGGAACTTTTAAAGATAAAGATCCTAATAAAGCAATGGTGTATCTAGACTTGTTAGCTAAAAAATGCTCAAAATTAGGACACTACAGGTATTTGTGAGGCACCGGGTAAAACTCAATCTCATACATCTAGTAGAGGTATGTACAACCTTAGGGAAGATCATGACCTCCAAGCCAAGTTTGCATCTTTAGCTAGAAAAGTCGAGGCACTAGAATTGAAAAAGAGTGGTCAGTTAAAATTTGTTCAAGACATTATGTGTTGAATCTGTGAAACCAATGAACACTCAACCAATGACTGTCCAACTTTGTCTTCTTTCAAGGAATGCCTTCATGAACAAGCCTATGCTTTGAACAGTTTCCAAAGGCCCAATCATAAACCATACTCGCAAATATACAACCCTGGTTGGAGAAATCACTCAATTTTAGTTGGAAGAGTGATAACAATAATGCACAAACTTCACAGCCACCGTTTCAAGAACACCATAATTTGTAAAATTTTCATGGATATGCACCTCCTTATGCTCCCCCTCCTAGAAGAAATCTTGAGAAAACATTGCATGCATTCATTGAAAATCAAAAGGCAATCAACACTCAATTTGCTCAAACCATGACAGATTTTAAAGATACTTTTGTAAAATTCACATCTACTCTCAGTTTTTAGGAGAAAGGTAAGTTTCCATCTCAACCACATCAAAATCCCAAGGGGCAACACAATGCAAATGCAAGTAGTTTTGGAAGCCAACATATGGATCAAGTCCAATCAGTCATTACTCTTCACAGTGGTAAGGTTATTGAAAAACCCATTCTTGAACCTTCTGAGAAAGATGATGAGTCAACCTCTGAGGGTAAGGAAGGGGTTAAACCTGAACATTGCAAAGAAAAGACTAATCCCCACCAGTACTTCCATTTCCTCATGCCATGACCAAACAAAGGGAAGTTAATCACGATTCTGAAATCTTTGAAACTTTCAAACATGAAGAAATCGAGGATGAAAAATGCAATGAAAATGTTGTTGCGGATCATTTGTCAAAATTGACAATAGATTCGACATCTGACATCACTCCAATTAATGATTACTTTCCTGATGAATCTTTACTTTCTCTTAGTTCAATACCTTGGTCTGCTAATATTGATAATTTTCTTGCTTCAGGATTTTTGCCAGCTCATTTGGATACCCAAGACAAAATTTTTTGAGCAACGTGCAGAACTTTTATTGGGATGACCCTTACTTATTCAAATATTGTCCTAATCAAATATATCAAAGATGCATTCTTGACAATGAGGTAAGTAGTGTTATGAAATTTTGTCATTCCGAGGCATGTGGGGGTCATTTTTCATCAAGAAAGACGACTATAAAAATTTTACAAAATGGATTTTACTGGCCCACCATGTTCAGGGGCTCACATGCATTCTGCAAAACCTGTGAAAATTATCAAAAAGTGGGATTTTTTTCAAAACATAGAGAGTCTTTAGATAATCTTCTATTGACTCTTAAGTCTCATCATAGTGGAGATGTCCATCGTGCAATTCATGATTTATGGCCCCATTTTCATAAAGAACATGCTCATCATAGTCTTGGGAATCTGACTAAGAAAGACCCTGTTTGCCAGTTTTTAAGAAAACTGGAAGGGAAGCCTATGCCCGACCCATATAGAGCCTTTTAGCCGTTCTTGGACGTAAAACCAAGGGAAGATGGGAGCCACAATCACAACTACTTGTACATACACATGTTTTTTTAAAAAAACAAAGAGAGAGAGAGAGAGAGAGACTCCAGTTGGCCTACATATAGGTGGTATGATTGCATTTTCAATTTCTCATCTATAAAATCTTCTCTTCCTTCCCTTTATTTCTACTCAACCCACACATTAAATAGATATAGAAATGTGTAGAAATGGCAGGTTCCTCAAGTCATCACATAAGAAATATTTGTGTTTTCGATGGATCCAGTCTTGGAAAAGAAAAGGAGTTTTTAGAATCAGCAAATCATCTTGGTCAGGTACTAGCTGAGAGAAAGATTCATTTAGTGTATAGGGGAGGTAGCCTTGGGTTAATACGGGGTGTGTCAATAGCTGCATTTTAGGAGGTAGTCAAGTTTTGGAGGTCATTCCCAAAGCTTTAGCAAAAGGCAACATCATTGGAAAAATAATTGAAGAAGAACTACAGGTGTCCACAATGTCTAATTGAATGAATGCAATGTTTAACCATGCTGACGCCTACATTGCCTTACCAGGTGGTCTGGGCACATTGGAAGAGATCGTTCATATTTTCTCTTGGGCCCAACTGTACATTCACCATAAACCTGTAGGTTTGTTAAATGTTAATTGTTTTTATGGTAATTTGTTGTCTTTTCTTGATCAAGCTGTGGAACATAAATTTCTAACGTCTTCGGCACAACAAATCATAATCTCTATTGCTATTGCTGAATAATTGATTGACCAACTACAATCTTTCATCCTTGTACTTGATCCCTCCATAAGTCGCATAAATTGGTCAACTATGGAAAGCCATAAAAAGCTTAAATTAGATTTGAGCCTTTGTTTGTGAAACCTTGTGTCTTTTGATTTTATTAATAGCATAATATTTGTGTTTTGTTGTTTTTTATATTTGTTTAAGTGTGTTTCAGCTTTGTCAGTAGTCGTTGTTTCAGGTGATGTCTTTTATACTCTATCTTTCTACCTTAGAACATTGAGGATAATGTTTCATTTTGGTAGGGGGGGAGGGTAGTAGTTGATATTAAAAAAAAATTAAACTAACTATGTTTTCTATTATTAAAACCATTTGCAAAACTATTGTTACTAGGATGATAGAGTAAACGAGGAACTTTAGTGACTCTTGAAACGCATCTTAGTAAACATTCTTAGCAAGGTCTATCAGAATACTTCTTGAAATATTCAAGTTTACAAACTCTCGCATTGTTATCACTTGATTCTGCTCATATACTCATTTAACAAGTATTCGTAAACCTTTATTTTCACATACACACTTTAACATATGATTATAGGTTGCACATTGGATTATTACATTAATTATGTTTTTTTGTTAAAGGTAACAACTAAAGGAAAGGGATAAGATATAATTTGTAAAAAAAAAAATAAATATAATATTGATGATAATAAAAACGTAGATAAGTGTGGTTTCGTAGCCTCCCTAACCTAAACAATTAAGCCCAAAGAGGTGTTTTAACACCTAATACCCTAAAGTCAACTGACTTGGGAGCTATTAGCCTAGTGCTTGTTACATGGGTTAAGGAGAAAATTTTAAGAAAATCAAACATTGCACTATCTACGTATTAGTATCTGCAACCCGAGTTACTAAGCTCAAAAGGGTGTCTCAACACTAATGCCCTAAGACCAACTGGTCTGGGAGTCATTAGTCGAAAGCTCATTTCATGGGTTAAAGATGCATTGTGTTTTAAGTTATATGTATATATATTAAAAAAAGAAAAAAAAGAAAAATATATATATAATAATCTTAACCCAAGGAAGTTAACCTTAGAAAAACATTAGAACATAATATTGTTTTCTTCCAATAAAAGCCTCATCATCTATGTTTTTATACATTGGACACATAAAAGGAAGATTTATTAATATATTGTTTCAACAGTATGAAGCATATATATAAATTTAATAAGAGTTTGTTTATTTGGATAGATTAATGGAAGTTGAATGATGAATGCCATGCTTTGTGGAACTTGCAAATTGTTTTTCTATTTTAACGCTTTGATTACTAGGGACTAGTAATAAGCTGGTTGGGGGGTGTGATTAGTACTTAAAAGTGCATTTTTATCAATGTTTTATATCATCGTTTTGCACTTTAAGTATCAATAACTCCTTAACTACAACATTTTTTATAATAACAAGTCTGATACTATAAAATACCTTTAATTTATGGTAAATGTTCATCTTAAATGCAGACCTATCATATAAATCAAAGGATTGATTGATGAGTTTAACTACTCAAATTGAGAAGACAAAGAGAGGGCTAAGCTTAGAAAAGAGATGCTGGTTTAGTCCAAACTGGAACACCATTCGGTTATTGGATCATAAATAAAGTTGTAGAACTTGGATTTAGGTCTGGTTTGTATGTATGGAAAGCTAATACATAGGCCTAAAACTTTCATGCAGAGTCCAAGATTCAAAATGATCGTTTTCAAGTTCAAATTGTAGCAACAACAGAGAAGTCGGAATTTGTCCTCCAGCTCAGACACTATTCAGTGTTCAGCCCATATCTCCAATTCTAGAAGTCCAAATGCATCGATTCTTCTTTTGTTGGAAAGCTGAGACAATTTCTTAGAACTTTCATGAAGACTATCTGCTCAAAATCTGATGTGAGCAATGAAGTTTTCTGCAGACAAAAAGATAAGGATTTTTACCAAGTCAAGAGGTCGCCACCCACTCAACAATTAGTCATCAAATCAATAGTTCCGAATTTTGGCCTATAAAAAGTGACATTTGCCATGCATTTAGGCATCTTAGTTTCAGATCAAGATCATGCTCTTTATTTCTTTCTTTATATTTTTGTAATGTTTAAGTTATATTTCATATTATATTTTCCTTAATCTCTTTATTATGCTTTTCATTTCCTCTACTATACTTATGTTCTTATGTTGTTTATTTATGTTTCTCTTCTTCATTATGTTTAGCTAAGTTTATTATGTCAAGGTGAAAAGGTTACATTAATGGTGTAAGAATAAGTATAGTGTAAACTCAACATGGACTTTAATGTTTGATACTAACATGTTTTGTATTTGTTATCTTATTCACTCTTAATACTTTGATTGTTAAATGGTTAATCTAGATTTATGTTGTATAACCCTTGATACAACAAATACTTAATCCTTTCATAACCAACTGTATGGTATAACCGACACTTGTGTTATGAAAGGAACTTGATTTGTTGTTAACATAAATTAACATCATGAATACCTGACAACATTTACAAGTATTAACATTATTCAAATAAGATAACTAATGTAATCATGTTAACAATTTATAATCCGATTGGAACCTCTTTTGTATGTGGTTTCTAGTAGAATAATAAAAATAGTTTATACTATACTTATTTAAAATACCATTAGTGGATCCTCTAACCTTGACAATTGTTTTATCCTTGTTTAATCCTTACATCAATATCCCATAAAATTCTCATAAACTCTTGTTATATATATATATTATTTGTAATTTATATAGTTCAACTCCCTGTGGTTCGACCCCGGTCTTGCCGGGTTATTTATTACTTCGACACTCCTGCACTTGGAATAAGACATCAATCCTTTGATCATGTCAAGAAGGCTAATCTTAGAAAAGAGATGCTGGTTGAATTCAAATTGAAACATCATTCTGTTATTGGACTAGAGTTGTAGAACTTGGATTTAGGTCTGTTTTATATGGATAAAAAGCTAGGACATAGGCCTAAAACTTTCATGAAGAGTCCAAGATTCAAAAGGACCGTTTTCAAGTTCAAATTATATCAACAACAAAGAAGTCGGATTCTGTCCTGCAGCCTAGACATTGTTCAGTGTTCAGCCCATATATCGAGTTTTAGAAGTCCAAATGACCTCATTCTTATTTTGTTGGAAAGCTAAGACAATTTCCCAGAACTTTCATGAGACTATCTATTCAAATTATGATGTTAGCAATGACGTTTTCTGTAGATAAAAGATAAGGATTGTTACCAAGTCAAGAGATGGCCACCTACTCAACAATTAGTCATCAAATCAATAGTTCTAAATTTTGGCCTATAAAAGGATGTATTTGCCATGCATTTAGGTATCTGGGTGTTCAGATCAAGATCATATTTTTGCTTTCTTTCTTTGTATTTTTGTAATGTTTAAGTTTTGCTCTCATTAATCTCTTGTTTATGCTTTTCATTATAACTATGTTCTTATCTAGTTTGTTTATGTTTCTATTCTTAATCATGTTTAGCTAAGTTACTTTTTTGATGAATCTTCACTTTCTATTGCTTCAATACCTTTGTCTGCTAATATTGACAATCTTCTTGCTTCAGGATATTTGCCAACTCACTAGAGTACCCAAGACAAAAGAAAGTTCTTGAACGAAGTGAAGATCTTTTATTGGGATTTCCCTTACTTATTCAAATATTATCTTCATCAAATATTTCAAAAATGCATTCCCAATAATGAGGTAAGTAGTGTTATTAAACTTTGTCATTTTGAGGTATGTGGGGGTCATTTCTCGTCAATAAAGACAGCCGCAAAAATCTTACAATGTGGATTTTATTTGCCAACCATGTTCAAGGACACACATGCATTCTGTAAGACCTGTGAAAATTGTCAAAATTTAGGATTTATTTCAAAACATAAAGAGTCCTTAGATAATCTTCTATTGACTCTTGGGATGTACCTTAATGGAGATGTGCATCGCGCAATTCATGATTTATGGCCTCGTTTCCATAAAGAACATGCTCGACATAGTCTTTGGAATCTAACTAAAAAAGACCCTTTTTGCCAGTTTTTAAGAAAAATGGATAGAAAGCCTATCCCCGACTCATAGAGGGCGTTTAAGCCGTTCTTGGACGTAAAACCAAAGAAAGATGTGAGCCACAATCACAACTACCTGTACATACACATTTTTTCCCAAAAAAAGAAAAAAAAAAGAAAGAGAGAGAGAGTCCAGCTGGCCTACACATAGGTAATATGATTGCACTTTCAATTTCTCATATATAAATCTAACTAAAATATTTGTGTTTTTGGTGGATCAAATCCTGGAAAAGAAAAGGTGTTTTTAGAATCAACAAATCATCTTAGTCGGGTATTAGCTAAGAGAAAGATTCATTTAGTGTATGGGGGAGGCAGCTTTGGGTTAATGGGGGGGTGTATTAATAGTTGTATTATTAGGAGGCAGTCAAGTTTTGGGGTCGTCCCCAAAGCTTTAGCCAAAAGGCACATCATTGGAAAAACAATTAGAGAGGAACTACAGATCTTCACAATGTCTGATCAATTGACTCCAATGTTTAACCATGCTGACGTCTTCATTACTTTACCAGGTGGTCTGGGCACATTGGAAGAGATCTTTCATATTTCCTCTTGGGCCCAACTAAACATTCACCATAAACCTATAGCACGACAAACCCTCATCTCTGCTGCTACTGCTGAGCAATTGATTGATGAACTACAATCTTTCATCCCTATAGTTGATTCCTCTATGAGTCAAATAAATTGGTCAATCACGGAATGCCGTAAAAAGCTTAGATTGGATTTGAGCCTTCGTTTGTAAAAACTTGTGCCTTTTGGTTTTATTCATAGCATATTATTTATGTTTTGTTGTTTCTTATATTTGTTTAAGTGTGTTTCAGGTTTGTCAGTGTTTGTTGTTTCAAGTGATGTCTTCTATACTCTATCTTTCTACCTTAGGACATTAAGGACAATGTCTCGTTTTGGTTGGGGGGAGAGGTAGTAATTGATATTAACAAAAATTAACTAACTGTGTTTTCTATTATTAAAACCATTTGCAAAACTGTTGTTACTAGGATGGCAGAGTAAAGGAGGAATTTTAGTGACTCTTGAGACGCATCTTGGTAAACATTCTTAACAAGGTCTATCAGAATACTTCTTGAAATATTCAGGTTTACAAACTCTCGCATTATTATCAATTGATTCTGCTCATATACCTAGCTAACAAGTATTCATAAACCTTTATTTTCACACACACACACTTTAACATATGATTGTGGGTTGCATATTGGATTATTATATTATTTATGTTCTTTTGTTAAAGGTAACAATTAAGGGAAATGGATAGTATATAATTTGCAAAATAATAATAATAATAATAATAAATAAAATAATAAAAACAAATTGAATAAATAAAGAAGTAGATAAGTTTGGTTTCGTAGCCTCCTTAACTTAAGCAATTAAAGCCCGAATGGGTGTTTTAACACCTAGTACCCTAAAGTCAACTAACTTGGGAGCTATTGGCCCAGTGCTTGTTACATGGGTTGAGGAGAAAGCTTAAGGAAATTAAACATTGCACTATCTACATATTAGTATCTGCAACCCGAGTTACTAAGCTCGAAGGGGTGTCTCAACACCCAATGCCCTAAGACCAACTGGTCTGAGAGTCATTAGCCTAAAGGTCGCTATTTGGTTAAGGATGCATTGTGTTTTATTTAAAAAAAACTAATAAAAAAAAAGATAATAATAATCTCAACCCAAATGAGTTAACCTTAGAAAAACATTAGAACAAAATATTGTTTTCTTCCAATAAAAGCCACATCATCTATGTTTTCATACATTCAGCACATAAAAAAAGGTTTATTAATATCTTGTTTCAACAGTATAAAGCGATTGATTATCACATAAAAGAAGGTTTATTATAAATTTAATAAGAGTTTGTTTATTTAGATAAATTAATGGAAGTTGAATAGTGAATGTCTTGCTTTATGAAACTTGCAAATTGTTTTTCTATTTTAACGCTTTGATTACTAGGGACTAGTAATAAGCTGGTTGGGGTGTGATTAGTACTTAAAAGTGCATTTTAATCAAGGTTTTATATCATCATTTTCACTTGAAATATCAATAACTCCTTAACTAAAGTATGTTTTATAATAACAAGTCTGATAATATAAGATACCTTTAATTTATGGTAAATGTTCATTTTAAATGCAGGCTTATCATATAAATCAAAGAATTGATTGATGAATTTAACTACTGAAATTGAGAAAACAAAGAGAAGGCTAATATTAGACCGAACTATAATTAATAACTGAGCCAAACCGGAAATAAACCGGGCCAAACCAAAATAAATCGGGCCAATTGGTTGGGTTTTTGTTTTTGCTCTAAAATAACCAAAACCGATCAGTTTGAATCTGTTTCGGTTCGGTTTCGGTTTTTTTAAAAAAAATAAATTCAGTTTGGTTATTATTTTAGGTAAAAATCGAACAAAAACTTTTCACCCCTACTGCCCACAATGACGACCATGGCAACAGCGCCCATGGCAACCAATTTTGTTTTAGTTGTACTGCTAATTCCAGCCAGATTTGCCAAAATAGTAACATGAGTAAAATTTATATTTTTTTTTTTGAAAAAAAACCATAAGAGAATTATTTTTGGGATAAATAATTTTGAAGACAAAATTGATTTATAATTAACGGTAATAACAATAAAAGCATGTAACCAACAACCTTAATTGTCTAACAATGGCTGTGATACCATTATTGGAATTTTCAAAACATATACAGGCAACGAAAATAGTAAAATTAAAAAAAAAAAATAGGCATCTCAAGATCCTGTTAGATAAATTTAGAGTTGTTTAGGGTTTATACAAAGATTATCTGAAGATCAGATGTTCTTTTTAACTTTAAATAATTGTTTCAAGACTGGGTTATCGCAAACTACAAATCATCCAAGTGTCAGGCCTCTAAAAATAATCCATACAAACTACTAGTGAGAAATCTCTTAAACCCTTTTAGGACAGAGGAATTGTTATTTCTTTGAGTGTTAGCTCTTTTCTTTTGTGTTTTTCAGGTGTTTTGTACTCTACTATTTACTTCATAGAAAAATAAGATGCATAACATTCTATTTATAGAAAAATATGAAACCCCTATAAATAGAAAAATATTAACTTGCTCTTTAATAATATCACACATATTACTTTAGGATAATTTTAGAAATTTATTTAATCAAGTCTCTACTTGAATTTTTCTAGGTCTATAATTTTAACTCTCTATATAAATTATATTACAATCCTCAATTTCTAAAATTTATTTACAATCAATTCACACTTGATTAATCATTACATCTTAATTTCTAACCAATGGTTCTTTTGTATGTGACTCATTAGGTTCCTATAAGTTGGTCCAAATATAAATCACAATCCTAAATAAATTAAATAAAATTTATTATCAATTCGACAATTGATTAATTTATATTTGAAAATCAAGTACAATATCTAACAACATGTTATGGTCCCCCAAATATTAGGAAAGTCCTAAATAGTTTGACTTATCCTTTCAGTGATAAGTTTCTCATGTAATTATTATTCTTTCATAAAAAATATTCTAATTTATACTTATAACATAGAGTGTGTCTATCATGTCAATTCATGTTTGTTCTCAACATCATAGTCATTGATTTGTTTTAATAAGATTTGAAACTTTTTTTTCAAATCTCATTGCATCTTGCACAATGACTTACAATCAATACTATTTGAGAATTTATTGAATATTTTTTCTAATTCACCTATAATGATGAATCTCTCTTGATTACTCAAACACTTTTATATAGTTCATGTTATACTCAATATTTGCTTATGTTGTTACCTTTGATTATGACAACGTGTAGAAGGATCACTACATAACATTACTTATATAAGATAACTTAGTGATCTCAAGTCTAAATATCACTTACACAACCATCACGTAAGTCTTTCCATAGACACATGTGATCTGTAAACCCTAGGTGTAAATTTAGTGTAAAATTGAAGAAATGTTTTAAATCGAATAAAAAAAATAAAATGAATGATGTACGAAGTTTGATATATATGACACTAAAATTGAGGGCAAGGATACGAAAATTGATCTGAAATCTTTGCTTGTAATGTTAGTTAAGAAATGTAAACTCGATACAACTCAGGACTTCCATAAAAATTCTAAGGAAGTGTATAAGAAAATTAAGCAAATAAATTATGAAAAATAGGGATTTTATACTTGCAGTAAGGTAAGGGATATGAACCTTTAAAATTCAGAAAAAATGGTTAGCAAATAAATTTTTAAAATAGAAGTGCAAAGAAAATGCCCGAAAAATTAAAAAATCAAAATGTGAATTAAATTTAAACGGAAGTGATTTATGAGAAAAAAAGGTACTAGAGTATAAACTAATGAATTTTGATATCGCCTATTAAAAAACGATATTAAAAATATACCGGGACGCGGGAAATAATACCCGATAACTATAAAAATTACTATTTGAAATGGCATAGTAGGAATTTGACAAATTATTGCCTATGTAAGGCTTGTTATGGCCGCCCATGGAGAATAGAGAAGGAAGAGAGGGAAAAACTCCATTTTGTTTAAAAATTCTTGAGAAAAACATGGAAAAAAGAAGAGAGTTAGTGATACTAAAGGATTTAGGCAACAAAATCCTTTAGATTTAAAGTGTTTTGAGAGAAGAAATTTGGGGATAGAGTGAGGAGAAAGTGGTGGCAACGACAACTAAGGGAGAAGAGGTGGAAATCCTTGATTGGTTAGCAATTAAAGCTTAGATTACTCTTTGATAAGGTGTCTTAACATCCATTTGACAAGTTCTTACAATATTGTTAAATTTCCATTGAATTTTTCATCAAATTGACATAAGGGTTCATGATGAATTTTGGGGGAAATGAGAAATTGAATTGAATTGAATTGATGTTTGTGATATAGAATAGGGTTGAAATGAGTTGAAATAACAAGTAATTTTAAAAGAAAATTTATAGCTCTATACTAAGTGTGTGGCCGACCATTGATGTAGGAAGAAGAAGGGTGTTTTATTTGAATATTTGACTTGATGATATGTGTTTATATGAATTAAAATGATGAGAGATGCATGAAGGAATAATAATGAAGGTGTTAGAGAGGGTTGAGAAGAGTGTTGATTGATTAATTAATGAAAATAGGCAAACAAATTCTTAGAAGGTGTTTTTAGCATCATTATAGTGTATATAACATGGAAAGGAATTGGTTTGAATGAGGATAAGTTAAATTGGTGATGCATGGATGTTTATGAAATTGTCGACGAAAATGGACAATTTCACCTCTTGGTCTTCTAAAGGGAATTCGAGCATGGAAATGAGGGCATTTGGCATCAGTCTCTTCATAACTAAATATAGCCTTGGATGTAAGTTATCATAGGGAGTTAACCTTGCTAAATTTAGAGTTTTAAAACCCTAATTATGGGCTAATAACCAAGAAGGGGTCAGGATAGACCTTAATGGACAGTTGGTCATCTTCTCGATAAAGGGTAATTTTGAGAGCTTTAGGAGCAGAACTAGGTTCTTCTCCCTTCAGTGGACTTATATCCCTGTGTCTTATCTTTCTAGAAGATTAAGTCACGCCTTAAACCTAACAATATAATGCTAGTTATAGACGAAACACAAAACAATATTTGAATGAGGAATTACGTCGATTGTAATGTTGATTTGCATTTTTATTAAAGAACTTAAGGAAAAATATTTAATGGGAACATGAGATGTATATTTAAAAAAAATAGGGATAATAATGAATGAGATTATTAAAAAAAAAATTGTATAGATTATTGATTTAGAAAGAATAAATGCTTGTGTGATTAATGACGTGGTATGTGTCTGTTAATATAGGGTGATCCACAAGACCCGGACAGCAGCGGGGGACTACTAGTCAAACTTTTATAATAGGTAGGTGCCCAACACCTAAGTCCTTTTATTTTCTACCATTTTAAATTTGCTAGGTATATAAGTGATTTGAACTTTGTGATCTATAAATATGATTTAAATTTGATAGTTTATGTCTATGTGATGGGTATGAATAGAATGTTATGATGACAAGATTAGTTATCCCAGAAATTGGAATAGCTAATGGTATCAATGGGGTTTCTTTGGTACCGGCATTTCAGATGATATTGATTAGCTATCTGGGTTTAGATAGCTAATGGTATCAATGGGGTTCCATTGGTGCTGGCATTCTTTAAATTGATTGGTCGATCCCGAGTAATTGGATGACTGATGATGTTAGCAAAGATTACTAATATCGACCTAGTTACTCTCGGTTAAGGGAGAAAGATAAATTGATTAACTATTCCAGGTCAGAAATACTCAATGATATTAATGGGGCGCATTGGTATCGGCAACCATTTTTAGTGTGATTAGCTACTCCGAGTAAGAAAGCTAATGATGTTGAAGGTTCTTGACATCGACAACTTAGATGGTAAACCAGATATGGATAAGAATTTATTAACTATTTCAAGTTAGGAATAGTTAATGATATCAATCGATTGAATTGATATCGGCACTTGAATGGAATTGATTAGTCTAACCCGGTAATAAGAGACTAATGATACTAATGAGATTCATTAGTATCAGCAATTAACTTTCGGAGAACGAGAGGAGAAGTGTTAATTAGTTATTTTAAAAGAGCAAGATAAGTTAATGATATTGAGAGAAGAATATCTTGGTATCAAATGAGGATTGATCCATAAAGAAATGGCGTTCAAAATCATTTTAGTTGTGTTGTGATTTTCAAGATAAAATTATTCTCGGTAATTGATTAGGATATTAGATGGAAAATGCATATTGTAAAGATGTCTAAATCTAAATTTAATGTGTCAAAAGAAATGTCATGAAAATCATTACCTATTGTTGTTATTATTGTTGTTATTACCTTTTTATATTCATATATAAATGTTATTTGTTATTTCCAGGTCTATCATGGTCAAGTCAGAAGTGATCTTAGTTTAGCTATCTTTTGCTATGTAATTATATTGTAATTCAAGACACTTATCTCCTAAACTTAACATGTAGTACTAACCTGTAAATTCGGATGTATGACTTTAATTTAATTATGTAATTCTAAATACATATTTTAACCATGCATGTTTATAGTTGAAATTGGATCCTCCACTTGAATTTCATTATATGAAATTATTATGCATGATATAGTTTATGTAATGATAATATGCAGAAATTAAATTATGCATTGTTTTCTTTTGTGAACTTGAATTTTGTAATATTATTGAATAAGATATATTGTATTAATGATGATGATGAGTTTGGTTGAGATCCATGTGATTGGATTAGGCTGTGAAATGACATAGGAAGTGTAAATTTGGTATTGTCGATAACTTAGGACCTCCCGGTATAGGGAAGACTCCGCCGATATTTTGGTAGAAATTTCGGTGGATTTAAAAAAAAAAAACCTTCCTAAAATTTTATAGTTACCTGTTGTGTGTTGTCCTAGAAATTGAGACTGTTACATGATCTCTTCATATACAATTCTTATGCAGGTCAGTTCAGTGTGCATGTCATCTAACAAACACCTACATATTAGTTCTAGATATCCCTCATACCTCAGTTTATGAGGACAAGTGCTTCCTTTCATAAAGGAAAAGGCGTAAAATATATCAGTCTCAACAACTCTAATTAATATCCAATTTTAATAGAGTATTGACCAGGAACATTTATGAACAATGCTTTGATGTAATATATAGCGATCTCATAATTATAACAACTTTATAATTTTATTTGCAAAGTATTTTTATTCCAAGAACTTGATCTTTACTTTAGATTCATTAATCAAATATTAGATTCATTAATTAAATATTTGATGAATATTAAAGATAAATACATCTTTAAATTAAATATGTTTATATAAATAAAATTAATATCATGTGTGACTAATCAATTGACTATATATATATATAAAAGACATACACCATTTTTTTTGCTACTGCAGGCTTATAAAGAGCATTAGAGCGCGAAAATAGGTTGGATATACTCGGAAAGAGTAATGTTCGATGAGTATGGCTAGGACAATTTTCGCCTCAACAGTGTCTAAATTTTGACCGACCCTAATATTAGGGCCTCATCTAAGTGGGAAAAATGAAGCTAGGTGCTTTCGGGACTCATTAAATCTCAAGGAATGAATTCATTGGCATATTCTCCCCCATATATCAATGTTGTCACACGTCCCCGCGTGGCGTTGATGGCAATTTAAATTCATTTGCTTGATTTGGAAGTCGTCACCTAATATTCGATTCAAGGTTACTAGGAAACATGAATATACTGCTCTTTATCAAAGATTCACGGGTAAGGGATTGGTTGTGGTTAGGGAAGGTGTTAGCACCCCTAACACACCCTACTTGAGGTAAGCTGCTTCGTGATTTTAAAAAAATATTAACCAAATTCTCAAGACTTTAATAAATCAGTTATTAAATTCCAAAATATATATAGAAACATGTTCTTATATTTTCACGGGAAATACAACATGATTTTATTTGTCCTTCAGATACTTGACCATATACAAATTAAAACATTAAATTGTTTTTTTTGTCTTTTTGATTTTATAATTCAATAACATACATAAAAAAATACAAATACACACCCATCACTTTTTACTATCTTTACTCACCCATAGTGACAAGCTTCCAATTACAAGTTTACAATGTAAACAGAAATCAAAATTACCCAAAAAAAACCTTGGCAATTCCGAAATTACAAAATACACTCCTAAAAAATAACAGGAACTGCAGGAAGCCTTCTGGAATTTGCAGGAACAATGGAGACGCGTGGTACTCATGTACCCCGCCACTGGCGGCGCGTTGATTAGTACTTAAAAGTGCATTTTTATCAAGATTTTATATCATCATATTGCACTTATAGTATCACTAAATTCCCTAACTTAAGCACGTTATATAATAATAAGTATGATAATATAAGATATTTTTAATTTATGGTAAATGCTCATTTCAAAAGCAGGCATGTTTCACAATTCAAAGGATTGATTGATTTGTTTAACTATTGAAATTGAGAAGACAAAGAGATGGCTAAACTTGGAGAAGAGGTGTTCGTTCAATTCAAACTGAAACACCATTCAGTTATTGAATCATAATTGGAGCTGTAAAACTTGGATTTAGATCTGGTATATATGGATGGAAAGCTAAAACATAGTCCTAAAATTTTCATGCGGAGTCTAAGATTCAAAATGGTTGTTTTCAAGCTCAAATTATAGCAACAAAAGAAATAGATAATAACAGAAAAGGAGTTGAAGAGAGCTTTGAGATATGATATTGATATAAGGATTAAACAAGGATAAAATAATTGTCAAGGTTACAGGATCCACTAATGGTATTTCAAACAAGTATAATATAAAATCTTTTTATTACTCAACTAGAAACCACACACAAAGAAGATTCCAATCGGATTATAAATTGTTAACATGATTACATTAGTTATCTTATTCGATTAATGCTAATACTTGTAAATGTTGTCAGGTATTCATGATTATAACTTATGTTAACAACAAATCAAGTTCCTTTCATAGTACAAGTGTCGGTTATACCATACGGTTGGGCTATGAAAGTGCCAAGTATTTGTTGTACCAAGGGTTATACAACATAAATCTAGATTAATCATTTAACAAGCAAAGTATTAAAAGTGAATAAGATAACAAATACAAAACATGTTAGTATCAAACATTAAAGTCCATGTTGAGTTTATACTATACTTATTCTTACACCATTAGTGTAACCTTTTCACCTTGACATAATAAACTTAGCTAAACATTATGAATAAAAGAAACATAAATAAATAAGATAAGAACATAAATAAGATATAAGTTAACTAAGTAAAGGAAAGGAAATGAAAAGCATAAACAAGAGATTAATATAAACAAAACTTAAGCATTACAAAAATATAAAGAGAGCAACAACATGATCTTGATCTGAAAACCAAGATGCCTAAATACATGGCAAATGCCTCCTTTTATAGGCCAAAATTTGGAACTATTGATTTGATGGCTAATTGTTGATTTGGTGGCCACATCTTGACTTGGTGACAATTCTTATCTTCTTGTATAAACAAAACATCATTGCTAACGTCAGAATTTGAACAGATTGTCCTCATGAAAGTTCTAGGAAATTATCTCAACTTTCTAACAAAAAACTAATAAGTGCATTTGGACTTTTAGAACTCAAAATATGGGCTAAACACTGAACAGTATCTAGGCTGCATGACAGATTCTGACTTCTCCATTGTTGCTAATATTTGGACTTCCAAACAACAGAATTGAGTCTTTCAATCCCCATGAATGTTTTAGGCCTATGCCTTAGCTTTTTAGCCATATAAACCAAATTAAAATCCAAGATCTACAGCTTCCGATATAACCCAATAACTGAACAGTGTTCAAGTTTGGACTGAACCAGCATCTCTTTTCTAAGCTTAACCCTCTCTTTGTCTTCTTAATTTCAGTAGTTAAACTCATCAATCAATCCTTTGATTTACGCAATAGGCCTGCATTTAAGATGAACATTTACCATAAATTAAAGGTATTTTATAGTATTAGACTTGTTATTATAAAACATGCTTTAGTTAAGGAGTTATTGATGTTTTAAGTGCAAAATGATGATATAAAACCTTGATAAAAATGCACTTTAAAGTACTAATCACACCCCTTAACCAGCTTATTACTAGTCCCTAGTAATTAAAGCGTTAAAATAGAAAAATCATTTGCAAGTTCCATAAAACAAGGCATTCATCATTCAACTTCCATTAATCTATCCAGATAAACAAACTCTCATTAAATTTATATATTTGCTCAATACCTCTTAAAAAAATATTAATAAACCTTTCTTTTTATGTGCTCAATGTATGAAAACATAGATGATGGGGCTTTTATTGGAAGAAAACAATATTATGTTCTAATGTTTAAGGTTAACTTTCTTGGGTTGGGATTATTATCTTTTTCTTTTTTTTTCTTTTTTTAATATATACATATAACTTAAAACACAATGCATCTTTAACCCATGTAATGAGCTTTCAGCTAATGACTCCCAGACTAGTTGGTCTTAGGGCATTAGGTGTTGAGAGACGCCTACGAGCTTAGTAACTCGGGTTGGAGATACTGTTACGTAGATAGTGCAATGTTTGATTCCCTTAAACTTTTCTTCTTAACCTATGTAACAAGCTTTGGGCCAATAGCTCCCAAGTCAGTTGACTTTAGGGTATTAGGTGTTAAAACACCCCTTCAGGCTTAATTGCTTAGGTTAGGGAGGCTACGAAACCAAACTTACCTATATTTTTATTATCATCAATATTATCAATTTTTTTTTTTGTTTTTTTTTTTTTGCAAATTATATACTATCCATTTTTCTTAGTGGTTACCTTTAACAAAAGAACATGAATAATGTAATAATCCAATGTGCAACCCCTAATCATATGTTAAAGTGTGTGTGTGAAAATGAAGGTTTAAGAATACTTGTTAAATGAGTATATGAGCAGAATCAAGTGATAACAATGCGAAAGTTTGTAAACCTGAATATTTCAAGAAGAATTATGATAGACCTTAATAAGAATATTTACTAAGATGCGTCTCAAAAGTCAATAAAATTCCTCCTTACTTTGTCATCCTAATAACAGTTTTGTCAAATGGTTTTAATAATATCAAAAACAGTTAGTAAGTTAGTTTTTTTGTTTTAATGTCAACTACTACCCTCTCCCCCCAACCAGAACGAGACATTGTCCTCAATGTCATAAGGTAGAAAGATGGAGTATAGAAGACATCACCTGAAATAGCAAACACTGACAAACCTTAAACACACTTAAACAAATATAACAAAACAAAATAGTATGCTATTAATAAAACAATTGTAGTTGGTCAATCAATTGTTCAGCAGTAGCAGCAGAGATTATGATTTGTCATGTTGAAGATGTTAAAAACTCCTGTTCCACAACTTAATCAAGAAAAGACAACAAATTATCATACAAACCATTAATATTTAACAAACCTATGGGTTTGTGGTGAATGTGCAGTTGGGCCCAAGAGAAAATATGAAAGATCTCTCCCAATGTGCCCAGACCACCTGGTAAAGCAATGAAGGCATCAACATGGTTAAACATTGCATTCATTACAAGATTCTTCTCTTCACAACTACTCAAAACCTCTTCTAAGTTAGTCTAACAATCATCAAATGAATCACCAAAAACAGAAAAATCATCCATAAAAATCTCAAGAAAATCAACCATATCACTGAATATGCTAAGCATGCATCTTTGAAACGTGGCTGGAGCATTACATAATCCGAAAGGCATCCTTTGATATGCAAAAGTACCAAATAGACATGTGAAAGTAGTCTTCGCTTGATCTTCCAATGCAATTTCAATTTGGTTGTAACCTGAATAGCCATCTAGGAAACAATAAAATTCATGACCTGCAACTCTTTCTAGGATTTGATCCATGAAAGGTAAAGAAAAATGATCTTTTCTAGTCATTGAATTAAGTTTTCTATAGTCAATGCACATGCACCAACCAGTAATAGTCCTGGTTGGAATTAACTTATTTTTCTTATTTGTTATCACAGTGACTCCAGACTTCTTGGGTACAACTTGGGTAGGACTTACCCATTTGCTTTCAGAAATAGGATAAATGATTCCATTACCTAGAAGCTTAATGACTTCATTTTTCACTATTTCTTTCATATTAGTATTAAGCCTTCGTTGCATTTCTCTAAAGGGTTAAGCATTTTCCTCCAAATAGATCTTGTGTGTGCAAATCAAAGGACTAATTCCTTTTATGTCAGCTATGGTCCATCCCAATGCATTTTTGTGCATTTTCAGAGTTTGTAATAACTTACCTTCTTGATGTGCATTAAGTTTGGAAGAGATTATTACCGGAAAAGTTTCATTTTTTCCCAAAAATAAATGTTTGAGATTGAATGGTAATGGCTTCAAATCAGGTGTTGGTGGTTGAACACTTGAAGATATGGACTCAATTGATCATGGTGGCAAATCCTCAATTTTTGGTCTCCAACTATTTGCCTTTGATTCTTCTTGAAAATAAACCATTTGCACATCGTCAGATTCATCAATCTCAGTTTCACTGGAAATGGTTTAAAATTGATCATAAACTAATTTTTCAGTAAAGTCCACTTCCTGTAAATCATTATCATCTCCAGGTTGCTTGTAAATGTTGAAAATATTCATCTTCAATGTCATGTTTTCAAAAGATAGCTTCATCAGTCCATTCCTATAATTAATCAATGCATTTGAAGTTGCAAGAAACGGACGTCCTAAAATAATAAGAAATGAATTACATGCTTCAACAGGTTGTGTGTCCAAGATAATAAAATTCATAAGATAAATGAATTTATCAACTTGTACTAACACATCTTCATCTATTCCTCTAGACACTTTTACAGATCTCTCAGCAACTAAAAGAGCTACAAAAGTTGGTTTTAACTCACCTACATTTAAACTCTAAAAGACTGAATATGGAAGTAAATTCACACTAGCTCCAAGATCAAATAAAGCTCTTTCAATTTTATGTTCTCCAATAAAGCAAGAAATTGTAGGACAACCAGGGTATTTATATTTCAAAGCATTATTGTTCTGAAGAATGACACTTACTTGTTCGGCTAAAAAGGCTTTCTTTTTCACATTCAGTTTTCTCTTCACAGTGCACAGATCTTTCAAAAATTTAGCATAAGAAGGTACCTGTTTAATATCATCCAACAAAGGTATATTGATCCTTACCTATTTGAAAGTTTCAAAGATTTCAGAGTTGTGATTGACTTTCCTTTGTTTGGTCATGGCATGTGGAAATGGAAATGATGGTGGGAAATCAGTCTTTTCTTTGCAATGTTCAGATTCAACCCCTTCCTTACCCTCAGAGATTGACTCATCATTTTTCTCACAAGGTTCAAGAATGGTTTTTTCAATAACCTTACCACTGCGAAGAGTAGTGACTGATTTGACTTGATCCATGTGTTGGATTTCAGAACTACTTGCATTTGCATTGTATTGCCCCTTTGGATTTTGCTGTGGTTGAGATGAAAACTTACCTTTCTCTTGAAAACTAAGAGCAGATGTTAATTTTACAAGAGTATCTTTAAAATCTGTCATGCTTTGAGCAAGTTGAGTATTGATTGTCTCCTGCTTTCAGTGAATGCATGTAATGTTTCCTCAAGATTTCTTCCAAGAGGGGGAGCATAAGGAGGTGTATATCCATGAGAATTTTGGAAATTATGGTGTGCTTGAAATGGTGGTCTTCCAACTGAAATTTGGGTGATTTCTCCAACCAGGGTTATACATTTCTGAGTATAGGTTATGATTGGGCTTTTGGAAACTGTTTAAAGCATGGGCTTGTGACACGACCAAAAGATTGATGTCTTCTCCCAAGTGTAGAAAAGTCAAAGTAATAAATAACCCGGCAAGATCGGGGTCGAACCACATGGAGGTTAACTATATAAATTATAAATAACAACAACAACAACAAGTTAAAGAGAGCTTTGAGATGTGATATTGATGTAAGGATTAAACAAGGATAAAATAATTGTAAAGGTTAGAGGATCCACTAATGGTATTTCAAACAAGTATAGTATAAACTTTTTTTATTACTCAACTGGAAACCACACACAAAGAAGGTTCCAATCGGATTATAAATTGTTAATATGATTACATTAGTTATCTCATTCCAATAATGCTAATACTTGTAAATGTTGTCAGGCATTCATGAGTATAACTTACGTTAACAACAAATCAAGTTCCTTTCATAACACAGGTGTCGGTTATACCATATGGTTGGGCTATGAAAGTGCCAAGTATTTGTTGTACCAAGGGTTATACAACATAAATCTAGATTAACCATTTAACAAACAAAGTATTAAAAGTGAACAAGATAACAAATACAAAACATGTTAGTATCAAACATTAAAGTCCATGTTGAGTTTATATTATACTTATTCTTACACCATTGGTGTAACCTTTTTCACCTTGACGTGATAAACTTAGCTAAACATAATAAAGAAGAGAAACATAATTAAACAATATAAGGAAATGAAAAGTATAAGCAAGAGATTAATATAAGCAAAACTTAAGCATTACAAAATATAAAGAGAGAGCAAGAGCATGATCTTCATCTGAAAACCAAGATGCCTAAATACATGGCAAATGCCTCCTTTTATAGGCCAAAATTCAGAACTATTGATTTGTTGACAAATTGTTGAGTGGGTGGCCACATCTTGACTTGGTGACAATCCTTATCTTCTTGTCTGCCAAAAACATCATTGATAACGTCATAATTTGAACAGACTTGAATCATGAAAGTTCTAGGAAATTGTCTCAGCTTTCCAAGAAAAAAAAGTTGAGGCCATTTGGGCTTCTAGAACTCGAGATATGGGCTAAACAATGAACAATGTCTGGGCTACAGGAGAGATTCAGACTTCTCTGTTGTTGCTACAATTTGGACTTAAAAACAGCCTTTTAAAATCTTGGACTCCTATGAAAGTTTTAGGCTTATGTCTTAGCTTTCTATCCATATAAGGCAGACCTAAATCCAAGATCTACAGCTCCAGATATGACCCAATTACCGAACAATGTTCCAGTTTTGACTGAACCAGCATCTCTTTTCTAAGTTTGGCCCTCTCTTTATCCTTTCAATTTTCGTTCTTAAACTCATCAATCAATCCTTTTATTTATGTGATAGGCCTGCATTTAAGATGAATATTTACCAAAAATTAAAGGTATCTTATGGTATCAGACTTGTTATTATAAAACATGATTTAGTTAAGGAGTTATTGATACTTCAAGTGCAAAATGACGATATAAAACCATGATAAAAATACACTTTTAAGTACTAATCAGCTTGTTCATGGAGACATTCCTTAAAAGAAGGCAAAGTTAGACAGTCATTGGTTGAATGTTCATTGGTTTCACAGATATGACACACAATGTCTTGAACGGATTTTAATTGACCACTCTTTTTCAATTCTAGTGCCTCGACTTTTCTAGCTAAAGATGCAAACTTGGCTTGGAGGTCATGATTTTCTCTAAGGTTGTACATACCTCCACTAGATGTATGAGGTTGGGTTTTACTTGGTGCTTCATAAGTGCCTGTAGTGTCCTAATTTTGAGCATTTTCAACTAGTAAGTTTAGGTACTCCATTGCTTCATTATGGTCTTTATCTTTAAAAGTTCCATTGCACATCAATTCAACCATTTGTCTATCTCTAGGTGTTAACCCTTCACAAAAATGTGAAACCAATCTCCATGTTTCAAAACCATGATGAGGGAAAGTATTAAGAAAGTCTCAATACCTATCCCAACATTGGTAAAATGTTTCTCCTGGTTTTTGAGTGAAAGTGTTGATTTGTCTTTTGAAAGAGTTTGTTCTGTGAGACGGAAAAAATTTCTTTAAAAATTGTTGTTGCATTTCATCCCAAGCACGAATGGATCTTGGCCTAAGATTTTGTAGCCATGTTTTAGCTTTATCTTTTAATGAAAAAGGAAAAAGCTTTAATCTGATGGTATTCATGCTACAATTTAAGTCATTATAGGTGTTACAGACCTCTTTAAATTCGCTCAAATGCAAGACCGAGGTCAATCGAATTATAAATTCTTAACATGATTACATTAGTTATCTTATTCAAATAATGCTAATACTTGTAAACGTTGTCATGTATTCATGATAATAACTTATGTTAACAACAAATCAAGTTCCTTTCATAGCACAGATGTTGGTTATACCATATGGTTGGGCTATGAAAGTGTCAAATATTTGTTGTATCAAGGGTTATACAACATAAATCTAGATTAACCATTTAACAAGCAAAGTATTAAAAGTGAACAAGATAACAAATATAAAACATATTAGTATCAAACATTAAAGTCCATGTTGAGTTTACACTATACTTATTCTTACACCATTAGTGTAACCTTTTCACCTTGACATATTAAACTTAGCTAAACATTATGAATAAAAGAAACATAAATAAACAAGATAAGAACATAAATAAGATATAAGTTAACTAAGTAAAGGAAAGGAAATGAAAAACATAAACAAGAGGTTAATATAAACAAAATTTAAGCATTACAAAAATATAAAAAGAGCAAGAACATGATCTTGATATGAAAACCAAGATGCCTAAATACATGTCAAATGTCTCCTTTTATAGGTCAAAATTTGAAACTATTGATTTGATGACTAATTGTTGAGTGGGTGTCCACATCTTGACTTGGTGACAATCCTTATCTTCTTGTCTGAACAAAATGTCATTATTAACATCATAATTTGAACAGATTGTCCACATGAAAGTTCTAGAAAATTGTCTCAGCTTTCCAACAAAAAAAAGAATCCGTGCATTTGGACTTCTAGAACTCAAGATATGGGCTGAACACTAAACAGTGTCTAGGCTGTAGGACAGATTCTGACTTCTTCGTTGTTGCTAAGATTTAGACTTCCAAACAGTAGAATTGAGTCTTTCACTCCGCATGAATGTTTTAGGCCTATGTCTTAGCTTTCTAGCCATACAAACCAAATTGAAATACAAGATCTACAGCTTTAGATATGACCCAATGACTAAACAGTGTTCAAGTTTGGACTAAACCAGCATCTCTTTTCTAAGCTTAACCCTCTCTTTGTCTTCTCTATTTCAGTAGTTAAACTCATCAATCAATCCTTTGATTTACGCAATAGGCCTGCATTTAAGATAAACATTTACCATAAATTAAAGGTATCTTATAGTATCAGACTTGTTATTATAAAACATGCTTTAATTAAGGAGTTATTGATGCTTTAAGTACAAAATGATGATATAAAACCTTGATAAAAATGCACTTTTGAGTACTAATCATGGACCTCACGCACCACCGCCACTAGCGGCGCGTGGATCCACATGTCTTCGCTGGTGAAAACCAACAAACTAGTGGATCGGGATTGTCTCCTTCTTCTCTTCCCGCTCGTACCAACAGTGGATCTCCTAGTCACCTGCAAGGCAACCCAACAAACACAAGCAGTATATTTCACTTTTGGTTTTCCCTTTTTCTTTTAGATCTGCCACTATCTCCCTTTAATCCTTTCTTCTTCTGGGTTCAACGCCGTCATTGCTTGTTGCCATTTGAATGGTTAAAGAAGGGAGAAGAAGTTGTCGTGGCTAGTGGCGTGTTTGCACACGCGATGATGAGACTCGAGGGGAATCAACTTAATAGACTGACTGCTGCTGCTGGATGAGAGAGCGGTTCAGTGATTCATCTGTAGGCCGTCCATAGCCACTATGAATGGAAAAGGAAGGGAACTAAGTGGAGGTCGGTCTATAGGGAGGCTGAGTAGTGGTGGGGTTGTTCAGCTGGAAGTGAGGCTGGAAGGTGGTCTATGCGGGCTGATCTTGGGTTTGTCAGGTGGAGATGGGAAAAGGCAAGTGACGACTGCTTTGGCCAAGGGAGGGGCGAAGGAAAAGAGAAGAAATGCAGAGGCTTGTCTCTGTGAGGAAGAGATAGTGAGGGAGATGGAAAGGGGAGTGGCGGAGAAATGTTTTGGGAAAGGGGAGAAAAAAATTCAATTTTTGACTCATGTTTTTGATAAATTTTCAAAACAAAATAAAACTAGCAAAAAAACAACGAAAACCCAAAAAAAATCATTCTTGATATATTTGCATCGTTTTTAGCATTTTCAACGTCATCTCAGAAGAATTTAAAATTTTCAAAGGTATTTTGAACGCATTCAACTTTTAACGCGTAAATTTTACAATAACTGATTTTTCTTGTTGAGTCGACGGTGATATTGTTTGTTTTCAAAATAAATTCAAAATACAAAAAACAATTATGACGAATGGTGGCACCCAACCCTTTGGTGTTGAGATTACCAAGAGTATCTCCAATGGAAAATGCTATATTAAAGACCCAAATGGATAAAATGGCTTTTTGAATAGTGTAAATATAGCTTTTTTGATTATATACATTCCAACGGTAAAAAGCTATTTAGAAAAGCCAATTATATTTTAATATATTTCATGTTAAATCATGATATTATTAATATAATTATATAACTAATTTAGATATTTTATATATAATATAATTATGATGTTATTAATTATATAATTAAAATGAGTAATATATAAAAATAATATAAAATTAATGAAGTAATATGAAAGTTAAAAGATATAATTTAAAATTTATTTATATGAATATTTTTAATTTTCAGTTTTATATGTTACTGTTAAAAATTTAATTTTGTTAAAAGTAAATTCAAATTCAAATTTTGAAAAAAACAACAAACATTTTAAATTTTCATTTTTATTTTTTAAAAACAATTCAAGCTTTGAATAAATGACCGAGAACATTTTAAATTTTAAATTTTCAAAAGGTCAAAAATTAACCGCCAACATTCTAAGATTTCAAAATTTGAAAAAATAATCCATCTATAAATATTCTCATATACCTTAACATTTTTTCTCATCATTTTCTTCTCTCCAATCTTTATTATATTTCATTAAAATTCATCATGAATCATTCTAATTTTAATTTTTATGATGCTTTTGATTTTGATGATAACACTCCTGTGTTCGCTTTTCAAGTTGCTACCGCTGTGGTTGCTGAAGAAGAATCGAATAATCAAAGGCGGAGAACGGGGTATTGTGGCTCTATTCTTGGTCACAATATTGTCAATCGTAATAGAAAGGAAGGTGAGTTAAGGTTATATGACACGACCAAAAGATTGATGTCTTCTCTTAGGTGCAAGAGTGTCGAAGTAATAAATAACTCGGCAAGACCGGGGTCGAACCACATGGAGGTTAATTGTATAAATTATAAATAACAACAACAACAATAGTAATAGTAATAGTAGCAGTAGTAGTAGTACTAGTAGTAATAGTAATAATAAAGAAGAAGAAGAAGAAGAAGAAGAAAAAGAAGTTGATGAGAACTTTGAGATGGAAGATTAATGTGAGGATTAAACAATGATAAAAGCAATTGTCAAGGTTAGAGGATCCACTAATGGTATTTCAAACAACTATAATATAAATTCTTTTTATTACTCAACTAGAAATCACACACAAAGGAGATTCCAATCGGATTATAAATTGTTAACATAATTACATTAGTTATCTTATTCGAATAATTCTAATACTTGTAAATGTTGTCAGGCATTCATAATTATAACTTATGTTAACAACAAATCAAGTTCCTTTCATAGCATAGGTGTCGGTTATACCATACGGTTGGGCTATGAAAGTGCCAAGTATTTGTTGTATCAAGGGTTATACAACATAAATTTAGATTAACCATTTAATAAGCAAAGTATTAAAAGTGAACAAGATAACAAATATAAAACATGTTAGTATCAAATATTAAGGTCCAAGTTGAGTTTATATTATACTTATTCTTACACCGTTAGTGTAACCTTTTCACCTTGACATGATAAACTTAGCTAAACATAATGAAAGAGAGAAACATAAATAAACAAGGAAATGAAATGAAAAGTATAAGCAAGAGATTAATATAAGCAAAACTTAAGCATTACAAAATATAAAGAGAGAGCAAGAGCATGATCTTGATCTGGAAACCAAGATGTCTAAATACATTGCAAATGCCTTCTTTCATAGGCCAAAATTCAAAACTATTGATTTGTTGACTAATTGTTGAGTGAGTGGCCACATCTTGACTTGGTAACAATCCTTATCTTCTTGTCTTCCAAAAAGGTTATTGATAACGTCATAATTTGAACAGACTTCAACATGAAAGTTCTAGGAAATTGTCTCGGCTTTCCAGGAAAAAAAAGTTGAGGTCATTTGGACTTCTAGAACTCGCGATAAGGGTTGAACACTGAATAGTGTCTGGGTTGCAAGACAGATTCGGACTTCTCCATTGTTGCTACAATTTGGACTTGAAAACAGCCTTTTTAAATCTTGGACTCCATATGAAAGTTTTAGGCCTATGTCTTAGCTTTCCATCCATACAAGGCAGACCTAAATCCAAGATCTACAGCTCCAGATATGACCCAATAACCGAACAGTGTTCCAGTTTTGACTGAACCAGCATCTCTTTTCTAAGTTTGGCCCTCTCTTTGTCCTTTCA
Organism: Populus deltoides; assembly: GCA_015852605.2. Taxonomy (NCBI): domain Eukaryota; kingdom Viridiplantae; phylum Streptophyta; class Magnoliopsida; order Malpighiales; family Salicaceae; genus Populus; species Populus deltoides. The sequence continues at coordinate 26,163,404 of CM027571.2, read as the reverse complement.
ATTTCTATACTTAAACTCATCAATCAATCCTTTTATTTATGTGATAGGCCTGCATTTAAGATGAACATTTACCAAAAATTAAAGGTATCTTATGGTATCAGACTTGTTATTATAAAACATGATTTAGTTAAGGAGTTATTGATACTTCAAGTGCAAAATGATGATATAAAACCTTGATAAAAATACATTTTTAAGTACTAATCATAATATAATGATTATTTTGCTGAAATTCCTAAATTCACTGAAAGTCAATTTTGAAGAAGATTTAGGATGAGTCGTCATCTTTTTCTTCGGATCGCAAATGTAGTGGAAGCTCATAATCCATATTTCAAATAAAGGACAGATGCTCTTGGTGTTCTTAGTTTATCTTGCCTTCAAAAGGTAACTGTAGCTCACAGAATACTTGCATATGGTATTCCTACATATCTTACTGATGAATATCTTCGAATTGGAGAAACCACTATGATAGAAAGTCTTAGAGCTTTCGTCAAAGCAATCGTAGAAGTTTTTAGTGATTGGTATCTAAGGGCACCAAACGAGGCCGATATTTCTCAGTTATTATCAATTGGAGAGCAACGTGGATTCCCAGGGATGTTAGGGAGCATTGACTGTATACATTGGAAATGGAAGAAATGCCCAATTGCATGGCATAAGATGTATACTGGTCATTTTTGTGAACCAACTATAATTCTAGAGGTGGTGGCTTCACAAGATCTTTGGATATGGCATGCCTTTTTTGGAATGCTTGGATCATTAAATGATATTAATGTTCTTGATCGGTCACCTATCTTCGCTGCACTTGCTGAAGGTCGAACTGCTCCTGTCAATTATACAATTAATGGGCATGAATATACAATAGGATACTATTTAGCATATGGGATTTATCCTAATTGGTCAACCTTTGTTAAGACAATCCCAAGGCCATTAGGAGCAAAGAGAAAATATTTTGCAAGTAAGCAAGAGTCTGCAAAAAAGGATGTGGGGCGAGCATTTGGGGTGCTCCAATCTCGTTTTGTAATTATACGTGGACCTGTTCAATACTGGGATGAAGAAACGCTTGAAAATATTATGAAAGCTTGCATAATAATGCATAATATGATTATTGAGGATGAAGGAGCAATGAACCTTGGATTTGACCATGAACCTGAAGTCAATTCCTTTATATTAGAGTCACATGGTGAAATACCAGAACTACATGATTTTCTTCAAACTCATAATCGAATCAGAAATAGAGCAACTAGCTCTCAACTATAAGAAGATTTGGTTCAACATTTGTGGGAACAATATGGCAACGAGTAGAATCATTAGATTTGAACTTCTTATGTCATCATAAGTTTCAAGTTTTTTATGTTTTTTTATTTTCATTATGGTTGTTATCTTTTAAGTTAATTAATCCTACTTATTGTTGTTAAGTGTTAGAAGAAGTTCAAAAAAGTATTATGAATTGATACCACTTTTATAATAATATATTTAAAATAACCAAGAAATTTCTACATATTTAATTAAAAATACATTACATTAAACAATAAATCAATCTAGTTAATTAAAAATTAAAACCCCTCTTTTGCATAATTTCTAACTTTCTATTTTGAAAATACGCTGCAGAAATTGGATCCAAATTAGAAATATCCATTTTCATAATTTGTTCTTCTTTCTCAATCCTGTCCAATTCATGTTTCTCTTGACTTTGTTGAATCATCATAGCTTGTTGCTCTAGCATAATTTTTCTGTCTTGTTTCTTCTGATCCTCAATTTCAACTAGAGTATCCCTGAATTGTTGTAAGAGATTTGTTACACTTACCTCCTTAATTTTATCTTTTCCTTGTTTACTTTTAAGTCGTTCCTTTGCAGCCTTCTGACCAATTGATCTATCTTGATAAATCAACGGTTTATTGTCTTCTCCTAAACTAACAGAATCAGGGGTAGATGGAGCTGATGAAGCCGGACTTGCATTGACATGACCTTTTTGTTTCTTGTTTGACCTTTGATGTTGACTTGCACACTCAAATTGTCATTTGCGTTCTTTTCTTAAGATAACCCAATAATATTCTAGTTAAAATCATTTGCCAACATAAGAAGCATACATTTGTCGAGCATCATTAATTTGGTAAAAAAATTAGAGCAATTAAATAGTGTTAAAATATGTGTTAAAAAATTTAATATAAAAATAAATATTAAAATTACCCTTGATTCTTTGATCATTCCACTTTGCTGATGATTTTCAATTTGAGTAACAAATCCAACAAATTTACCGACTTCTCTATTTATTTCTTGCCATCTACTGGAGATGCTTATTTGAAAACGATTATTCAAGTTTCCTCCATTCTCTACAAAGTAAGCATTTACTCGAGCTCAAAACTGTTTTGTTTGTTGTTCAACTCCTGTAATTGGATCCTTGCTTGTATTTAGTCATGCAGAGACAAATAAACAATCTTTCTCTAGTGAGAAATTTTTACTTCTTTGTAATTTTTTTGCCGAATTGACATTTAAATTCGAGTATGTTAAGTCATCAATTAATTGATTAGAATCACTTGGTTGAGAGAGAATATCTTCTGACTCACTCATAAGAAAGTTGGTAAAAGAGTTTGAAAAATTTGAATCCATCTACATTATAAAAAACAAAAAACTCAAGTTAAAACCTTATAAGAGAGTGTAAAAAAAGATCACATTCAATGTCTAGCAATTTTGTAGTTTCCATACATGTGAATTAATAATAAGCATTGTCTCCTACTTGTTATAACATAACAATTTGACCATTTTTTGGAACTAAAAGAGGATTGATATACTGGTTTAATTACATTTTCAACAATACAAAATATAATTGACCTCAAAATAAAACAGACAATCAAAAATAAATTTTAAATATGTCACTCTATATTTTTATCAATATCAACTACCATTATTAATTCCTCTAAATTTTATCAAAGATAACAACATAAATAAAAATTGTCTTCCTTAACCCATATCAAAAACATAAAATAACAAAGAAATAAAAATCATCACAAATATCAAATTAACAACAAAAGGTCTAAAAAATCAAGAGATATAAAAGAGAAAATAAAAAAAACTTTTAAACAAACATACCTTTTAATTTTAGCTAATTAACACAACCAATGTTATTAATTAACTGGATAATAATTGATTCTTGTTTTTCTAAATTTGAGAGAAGGGTGAGGCACAATACAAAATTTGTTAAATTTACAAGTTTTTTTCCTCCTACTTTTATAAGAAAAAAAATAAATTGTTGGCCAACGGCTATAAAAATAGTCGTTGGCCAATAGTCATTTGCATTTGCCATTTCTACAGGGAAATGTAGAAATGGTTATTCACAGGACAGATAGCTAAAATAGTTATCTGTTTGCCTATGACGTTGGAATAAGGAAATGCAAAAGCAAAAGCTAAAAGTATGTTTTTTAACATTTAGCTTTTATTTTAGCTTTCTCGTTGGATATGCTCTAACAAGTTTGCAAAGATTATGATGGAATAAAAGGATTGGAAGAAGATTTTGCATGCTTAGATGAGTGAGTGATTTTGAATTTGGGATTCGAGTTCTCTATCATATTGATGTTCCATTATTATTGATGTTATGTTTTGTCAAGTTGATTCAATTTAAATTGAATGTGAAATATTTTTTAACTACTTACGTTCACATGATCCAAACCAAACTTTGAAACACTCTATAAATTCCAATCTAATAGTAAAGATTTGAAAGGTTGCAGCCCAACTAATTGCTAAGACCCTGTTTTCTTCGGTCAAGTAAGCCCAGTGTAATAAGATATTTGGGCCCAATGTGTAATAAATAATAATCGGAAAAAAGTAAGGTCTATTAAACCCAATTACAAAAATTGGTGACATTAAAAACTTAGTTTGTGATCCTCCGCCTATTTCTCAAGCCCAACAAGCCGCGGATTAATGGGAGTCTTCTCACCTGTATTTATTAAAATCTTGTTAATCATATACGATCCAAACAAGATTGGCCATATACGATCTAAACTAGTAGAGAAAAGTCTTCACATACTTGTGTCCCTACTCGTGGTACAATGAAGCCACCCGGTGAAGGACGTCATGATTGATAGGCATTGATTTTGGCCGCCGCAGCAGCATATGAACGTCGGAACTCCGCCAAGTTGCCGAGGATAAGACTGTATTTTGGGCCACTTATGCCTTCCTTCTTGAAATGGATTTTGAGAGTGTGAATTTAAAGATGCAAATAAGTGGCGGGGGGGCTGAAGGAGTGTTTAGTGTTTGAAGTGATAATGGTGTTTAGTTAGTATTTATGTGGGTATGTAGCTGAAAACTAGAATATTTTATGTTTGTATAGCTTAGAGTTGATCAATTTCGTTTGCTGACTTCGGTTGGCAATAATTGAAATCGTGGGCTGCGTAAGGTGTCAATTATGGCCGGAAAGTAGCAAAGAAATGATTAAATTGTTTACAAGTAAAGGGAAAGAACATGTGCTTAGTGGAATACTTAGCTCACGTATGTGAAAATCCCAAACTAATGGGTCACACGGTGGAACTAACTTCAATCCATCTCCAAATTGTTTAAAGTTTTACGTCAAATATGTTTTTGCGTTGTGTGTGTATATTGCCACTTGAGATATATATAGGAGGGTTATGTGATCATGTTTGTAAATGGGTTAATAACTCGCTGAAAATGACAGTGAGAATAAATAATTTGACCGGCCATCTCCAACGAGCTGAGCAGAAAACAAAAGCTGAAAATGGCAACCTTCCCTCGCAAGGGAACCCACAAGGCCACATTAACGCACTGTATTTTTTTTTATTGTTTTGAAGTGCCTTTCCAAATAAAAATAAAAATAATTTATATTATATTTTAATTTTAAAATATGTTTATTTTTGCGTAAATATATTAAAATAATATTTTTATTATTATTTTTAAAAAATTTATCTTTGATATAAACACATAAAAAAAATTAAAAAAACAATTTAAAATAAAAAAAATTAATTAATTAAAACAAAACACGTTATCACAACGCAATCAAACACCCTATAGACCTGTGCAGGAAGGAGAACACTAAACAGAGTAACCATTGTTGAGTGCATGACCCCGGTTGACCGGCCTTTTGCGAAGTACAACTATCATTCAATAAAAGAGGCCACCGTCTTCCATCTGATATCATTTTCTTGTCCCCCGCTGCTCATGTGTGAAAGCACTCCCTTGGATAGCTGCAGCCCTCGTAATCAATGTCCCATCCAAACTTAAAGTCCGCACTAAAATCTTATTTTCCTATCTTTTAAAAACAAACTGAAGTTCAAAGATGTGATCAGAAGAGAACAAATATTTAAGATGCTTGCTAGGTATTAATTAGTAGTAGGCAGTAACAAGTTCACTGTACACTGCGACCAATAGATTTCGATTCTTAACTTTGCCTTCAAAAAAATATAAATAAAGCAACTACGCACGATCGAGCCAAAAAAAATATACAATGGTATGGAGACACAAAAGGTGTGTATCTATATATAAAGCTACGAGAGACGCCCCGTGAAAGGCCAGCTTTTCCACCCGTGACAAAAAACCCTTGGAAAAGTGAGGGTACATGGATTGAGCTGGGAGCTCAAGCTCCTGTAGATCCATAAGGCTTCCTCTCAGGCACACCATCCCATGTTTCTTCAGAAGTCCCTCTCCCTCCTCCTCCACCATATGCTGCGGCAGTGGCTGCTCCAACATTAAAGCCACCACTGTAGGAATTTAGCAAAGCAGAACTAGCAGCATCCATGCCAAGCCCAAGAAGGTCAAGTGTCGTTGGTTTGTTTCCAAACAATGAAGATGAACCCATCATAACATCACTGGAGGGAAGCCCAAGCCCTAGTCCAGCTGCAACAGTGGTGTTGTTCTCTGGCTTCACATCCCATTTATTGCAATTACTGTCTTGATTAGTTGAACGGGGTAATCCTAAACCACGGAGAAATGATGGGTTTGATGTCGTTGCACCCATTTGTGCTGCTTTTTGAAGCAATGCAGTGGCAGACATGGCTGGTTGCGGAGATGGTGTGTAATGGTAGTGGTCTTGGTCTGTGCTGAAGAGAGACGAAGTATTGTTGGCGAGATAAAAAGATGTTGAAAGAGAGAGTGATGGGGGTTCTATCGCTCTAGGTGTTGGCATAGTAGTGGGACAATCAGAGCGAGCTAAGCCGCAAAACAGATTTGGGAATGAGGATGGTACTGATGCTTGTTGTGGGATAGCAGCTGGTGCTGTCGAAGAGGCAAATGCAGTCGCAAATACATTACTGGTTGAGCTAGTTGAGCTTGTGCTTGTAGCCGACGCACATGCTATTGGTGGTGGTGAAAGTCCAATTGGATTTTCTGCTAATTCTGTGACAAGAAACAGAGAGAAAACGAAGGGACTTAAAAAAGAAAAAAGAACAATGCAGTCCAATGATCCCTAATACCAAAGAAAAAGGATATACTAGCAAAAAGAATGTACTTTTTGGAGGAACATGAGGGGTGTGGTGATGAAACTGCTGTAAAAGCTAAGCAATTATGGAGTCCTTTCTATCCATCTCTCCAAATCTCAATTCACTTTATTATTGCGTAAATGTTTTATTTTTGAGCTTATAAATTAAGCAGTATCGGTATTATAGTAACGATTGGTTTTCATTAAAATAATATTTTTTTATCTTTTAAAATTTATTTTTAATATTAACATATTAAAACAGTATAAAAACAAAAAAAAATTAATTTAAAAAAAATCAAAAACATGGCAAGACCACGAAAAAACACCTTATTGACTGTGGTGGCAGCAGCAGCAGCTACTCGTGAAACACAACGTAAAACCTCTCTCTCCTCACACACACACCCCTACCACATCTGCTAATATTCTCTAGCCCAACATCCACACGAGAAGGACATCAATAAGAGACAAAACACTCGAACATAACCTAACCTGTTTACCCAAAACCATAAACTTCAATCTATTTTGTCCACGGCCACAAGAAAACAAGATTCATGAACCTTAGGCCAATCAAATACTTGTCTTGGCCAACATAGCTAGGCAATGTATTAATAACGGATAGGACGCACTAGCTAGCAAGCTTAGGCTAAATTAATTACCTGAGCTTTGAACTGATAAACCCGGAGACACCACACTAGTAGACGGCGTAAGTGGTGGAGGCGGTGGTGAAGCACCCACACGCTTGATGTCACAACCATTCCCTTCCTTTCCCATTATCGCTAGGGTTTGTGCCCTTGCACTCTCCTCCGCTAACGCATCGCAAAATGCTCTGTGTGTTACAAAACTATCCCTCCTGTATAACAAAACAAAACCAAATAACATAACATAATTAAGTTAAAATCAATGACAAACAAAACATAAGGTATAAAAAACAAAATTAGTTGACATTCACCTTGAAAACAAAGTGCCACAATCACATTTATACTCTTTAGTGCCACAAGTTTTCAAGTGAGCTTTCCAATCAGACTGGACGGCATATTTCTTCGAACATCTCTCACACTTCCACTTCTTCTCACCATGCTTTCTGTAGAAGTGCTTTTTAATGCCAGTAAGATCACCAAGAGCTCTAGCTGGGTTGTGATGTACACAAGATGACTCTGGACAAACATAGACACGCTTCCTTGGCTCTTTGTTGGTTCGTTGCTTTAGCTTCCATGGTAAGTTATGGCCTCGTCTGTGAAGTTGGAGGTTCTGGTCTCTTTGAAAGCCCTTGTTACAGATCTCACACACGAATCTGATTGTGGCTACTAAAGTCTTTGGTGATAACGCAACGACTTCTGCATCTGGATCTGAAAAAGAAAGAAAATTGAGTCTATTAATAATTAGCTTACAAAAACATTACCAAGTTTTTGAAATGTTAGGGTCATGGTACTGGTGTTGAGAGATAATTACCTGGCATTCCAGGGAGATTTCGCTTCTTCTTTGGTGGTGGCACTGTCATAGAGTGTGGCATGCCTTGGTTACCAAAAGAAGAAACATTGCTAATTGTGTCTTCTCCAGAAGCTTTAGATACTGTGATTCTGGATAAGTTCTCACCACCCACCATTCTATTTCTTTCAGAAACTTCTAGTTAAGATGAAACGAATTCTTTGAAGTCACCAAGAAAAATTTCTACTTTTCCAAGTCTCTAAGGTTACAAAAGATATATGGGGTGGTAATAGTACTGTTCTAGGCTTTTGATTTAAAAGATCAACTGACAAGAGAGGAAATGGATGATTACACCTGACGTGAATCCTTGGAAATCACCAGAAAACCAATTCACTTGAACTGGTGTGTTTGAATGCTGAGATTCTGATTTCTTTTAGAATTCAAGAGAGAGAGAGATAAACAGCTATGTGTGTTCAGAAAAATTCTTGGCTTGTGTTTCTTTGATCAGCTATCGATCACGATGGAGGGGAATGAGGCACCGTTTTGACTCATTCTGTGACTCATTACCCTGAGTTTCATGGTCCTAAAAGGCGGCTACTTGAATCCATACTCATCTTCGCCGAGTGGGGGAGAGAGAGTGTGCAGATACAGACATGGATAACTTTGAAGAGAAGAGAGGAACTTTAAATGAAGTGGAGAAAGTAAATTTAAGAAAACAAAAAAATTGAGTTAAAGCGGCGCCAGTTAACTATGGCTAACTTTGAACCTGGGCCTTTTGGATTTATTTAACTATAGTTAAGAGAGCATATGTATGCGTTTAGCCGGTGCAACAAGTCTCTCCTGCTGCCCTGCGCAATCAAATTCGTCCGTCCACGTGTCAAGCTATGCTGCTTGCTGAAATTTGTCGGAACTATCGGGCTAGGCGGTGCTTGTCGTTTTGTAGAAAAAACAATATTTTAATCATATCTCCCTGCAAGTTTTTTTTGAAAGAGCAGAACGGAAAGACATTAGTACCCATGCTTGGTTAAGATTTTTCATGAAATAAACTACCATGACAGTTCGGCTTATAGGCAAATATTTTTAAAAAATTTGTTTGGAATTTGTTTTTTTTAATTTAAAAATTTTATTTATTTTATTAAAAATTATTTTTTTATATTTTAAATTTTTTTAATGTGCTGATTTTAAAAATAATTTTTAAAAAAAAAAAAATATTATTTTGATACATTTTATAATGAAAAGAATTTTAAAAAATAATCACAACCACACCAACAAACAAGTTAAGGTTTTTTTTTTTTTTTATTTTTAGTAGGTTAATAATGTTTTTTAAAGTAATTTTTTAAATATATGAAAAAATTATATTTTTTATTTTTAAATATCAAAATAAAAAAAAACATTAATTTAAATTTTTTAAAAAATATATAATTTCTTTTAAAAATACAATAACACTCCCGATAACATTCTCTTAAACTAAATAAATATCACTTCCTTCAGGATTGCGAACTAAGCTTCCAAGAACTGAAAAAAAGACTCACTACTGCACCGATGTTAACACTCCTATCAAGAACCAAAGGATTGATGGTCTATAGTGATGCATCAAAGAATGAACTAGGATATGTATTGATGCAACATGGTAAATCTAACAGTCTCAAACTTGTAAACTCAAATTATATGACATATATTCGTAGTTGCCAATTTTTTTTCTATATATTTTCCTGAAATTTTGGCAGGGTTTCCTTTGTATTCTTTAGATACCAAGTTATCGACTCAATCATTTCTTAACATGTAACATCAATCACAATATATAGATAACCAACCATAATTCAACTTAATAATAATAATAACATTATAAATTATATCACACACAAGATAATAAGTTAAACATTATAATTTTTAGATAAAAAAGTATATTACAACAAAATATTACAATTACATTAATCGCATAACAAAATTATTTATCAAAATATCTACTTTCCAGATCGAGGGTGTGATGTACATAAAAACATAATCGCATTAAATATGATTAAAAATTGCACATTTCAATAAGTAATTGATTAATGACTAACTATTCATATACATTAAAGTGATTTTCATATCATCAACTAAATTATCTTATTTTCTTTTTAAAATTTCTAATTTCATAAATTCTCTTCTAGATATAGAGATAAATCTACTAAGATAAAAATATCAAGAGTGTCTCTCACAAACCCGCATATTTAACTTCAAAAAATAGTTTTACAATTAATCTATTTTACATCGAGCGATTATTCCATTAATTCGTAAGTTAATTTTCTTAACATGACCATTCAACCAGGCATTAATTCCAGTAATTAGAAAATAATTTTCAAGGCTTGCCTATTCAACAAGGCATTATTTTCAGTAACCAGCACTAAAAATTACAATATATAAAAATTTCTTCTACAATAAAAAAATATAAACTAATTAATTACTCCAAGGTATCGAACATCTACCTGGTGTCTGTGCTCGCGACGAGGTCCCTTGTTGCTGATTAGGTCCCGCGGACTCCTCTGTACCAACAAAATTTACTTTATCATTGTTCATTCATTTAAACCGGTAAAATTCTAATACCCATTACATATTCTTTGATTAAATCCAATACCCTTAATTAAGCTTAATTGATTTTTAATTTAAGGAGGATAAAACCCCCCTTTTTGAATCATTTACTGATTTTTTTTTTAACAAAAATCCTCATTCAATTTAACCTATCAACATCAATTATCTTCAATTTGGCAAGATTTCTCAATAATATTATTAGAACTCCATTTTCTAATTTTTCTTCTCCATTTAGCCGAAAATAACCTAGGGAAGGAAGTGAAGATTTTTCTTTCCTCTTTGAAAAATTCTTACTCCATTCATATAATAACACTTATGAACCTTTATCTTCCCATATTTTCCAAACAATTATATTAAAACCTCAAATCCCCTAAATTATTCCTCTTTTGGCTAAATATTCAATTAAAATGGGGAAAAATAATGTTTGTTTCTTTTTTTTAAAATTAACACTTACCCAATCATAATTCATGCTTTCTAACATAGTTCAAGCATAATTTGCATTATTCCTATAAATTATAACATAAATCCACAACTTCACATAATCATAATTTTGCATAATCCTTCATCAAACATAAAATTAAAGGAATTAATCATTTGGAGCATATTATTTACCTCACTTTGATAAGAATTTAAGGAAAGAATGCAAGAAAAATCAAGTTTTCTTCTTCTCGCTCTTTAAACACTAGCTTGAAATCCTTCCTCCAATGCACTCACCACCTTAAAATCACCCCCTCTTAATGTTTAATTAAGTTAATCACTCTAATTACTCACTTTAATGAGTGAAATCAATGAGAATTTAAATAGAAAAATCACACAATCCTTCCCCCTCTCTTTGTTTCAAGCTCATAGCCAAAAGAGAAAAAAATAAAGCATTTATAGTCTAACTTTTACTTATTTACACATTGGCCCTCATTTCTTCTCATTTCTATTTATGTCACTCAACTCTTCTTTTTACTTAATTTACACCATAACATCTTATTTTTTTTATTCTATTGTATCCAATTACAATACTTGAAATCCTTTTATTTAATCTATTCGGCACTTTATTTATTTTACTCAGATTATAATTTAGCGGTTTTTCACATAGCACATAAGTTTTGTATTTTTTTGTGAAGATAAGTGTCTAAGTGTAATTTTATCCCGATAGTATTTAATAAAGGATAAATATCTCTTATATCTATATTAATGTTTGATGAAAATATTATGGGTTCTTGAAGGATTTTTATACACCTAAAAGGTGTAGGAAAATTAAGGTTCAAAATGTTAAATGTAATTGAACTCATGAAGACTGAGCTTTTTTCCTTAGGCTAAACCCAAATCAGGTGGGTCCTTCCCTTAGTTGGGTCCAAAGGATGATCAATTTGTCTCTTGATGAGCCCTATAGAGGTTGGGCACGTCTCTCGAATGAGCTCAAGGGATGCCGGGTTTGTCCCTAGAGCATGTCCAAGGGGAAAAACATCATTCCCTTGTTCGTGTCCAAGGGAGGATGGGTTCGTCCCTTGGTTGAGTTTAATGAATGATGGTCCTTAGGGTTTTTTTGGCCTATTAAATTTAGGTTTATCAAATATGCAGTATAAGTATAAAAATTCAGAACAATAATTGAGTGATCTAAACCAAATGAAAAAAAAAATTCTTAGAGTTACTCTTATTGGTGGTAACACTAAAAGAAAAAAAACACCTTAGACATTTGTTGTAAAAATATATCAAAATTATTTTTTTTATTTTTAATATCAGCATATCAAAATCATTAGAAAACAATTAAAAAATCATTTAAAATTTGTCAAGCCAAAAATACTTTTGAAAAATATCTAAAAACAAAAACAGAAGTTATATCAATCACCCTGAAATACGATGATGTGTTTCTAAATATAATTACAATCCTTACTTATTTAAATTGATTCAATTTTTGGATCCTCAGGAGTCGTTTATCTAACAAACTTATTAATAGGTGATTTTGATCACCTTTATAATTCTTAATCTTTCATCTCATATATATATCCATTTCTAAAATTTAAATTACTACAATCCAAGTCATCCATACCTTATTTATTCTTTGTTTTGTTATGTTTGTAATGATGTTTTTATTGTGTTGAGTTATAAAGTTAAATAATCATATTTCTATAAATGAATTATTGTGTTGTGAGTGAATTAAGTTAAATTAAAAAAACAACATTAGAAACATAATTAAAATCCTCATTTTATAATATTTTTTAAAAAACTAAATGAACAGTTTAAAAATGAATTTTATGTTGAAAAGCATACAAATATTATAAAAAACAAATAAAAAAGAAACAATCAAAATATTATATTTTTGAAGTAAATAGGACTTTTAAATAATTTGATTAAGATTATATATATGTTTTCTTATTCCAGAAAAGTAAACTATTTCTACATTTACTGAAAGAAACAAAACATTGGTTCATCAAAGGTATTCTATTTCTAAAAGAAATAATAAATAAATTTTCAAAATAAAAAAGAAATCTAATTCTATTATTTGGATTTAGAGAAGTATATGAATTAAATGAAACTAAAAGCGAAAAAAAATTCACCAATCAATAATCGGACTATTCATAAATTTTCTACTTCAATTCGATATATGGATTGGATAAACTATTCACTGACAGGAAAAAAAAATGAAAGATCTGAATGCTAGAACAAAGACAATAAGAAATCAAATAGAAAAAATTACAAAAGAAAAGAAAAAAATGATATCTCATATTTCTCGAAAAAGTGATTCGATTGATAGGATTTAGTATGATACTTATGAGATCGATGAGATTGATATTCAAAAACTTCTTCTTAGAACGTATTGATTTGACCTCGTAAGCTAGACCACCACTCTATAGTATGTTGCCGCCAGAAGCAGAACCTTGTATTTCTTCTGGCAAATCTCCTAATTGTTCCAGAGTAACTAGAAATAAATTCTTTAACCAGAAAGAATTCAGTTCAGATGTAGGATACTTATCCAGAAGTTTTCGCGACTCAATCATGTATAATGGATTCATCAAAGATTTGACCTTTTCGAACTCTGTTTGTAACTCACTATAGGCTCAAGAAACAAAAAGAAGATGTGTACAAACGAGATATCCTGCAACATGAAGAAGGAAAGGATTGAATAAAGGAACTCCTGAACATTTGGTGATCTCAGCCATGTCGATATCAATGGTGGTTGCCCTTACATCACTTGGATCGATAGAGAAGGAGGGCAGAGCTTTTGGTTTTTTTTTTTTTCATTTTGCCAAAGAGTTCAACAATAATAATAAATGGCGAGTATCTGATCGAATTGATCGGGTCATATAGGAACAAGATTCAAGTCTACCGGTTTTTTAGGGTACATCAGCTGCATACATCACTGTACTTTTACTTGACACCTATTGTAATGATAAACAGCTCGTCTTGCTGTGACTTTCTCTTGAATTCTTAAAACTTCTATCGCTCCATCCTCGTAGGGGTAAAGAACCCGTTGTTGTCTTGGCTGTGCTACCGGAGGCTCTGAGGAAGTCGGAATAGGAGAGCACTTGCTCTTGCCGCCCATGCTTGAACTGGTTAATTTAGACTCCAGTCCTTTAAGAAGAAGAGTGCTTCCGGAAAAAAAACTGTTTTTTATTTGACTTCCCGATTTCATTGCTCGGAGAGCTTAGTGGCTTAAAATAGCTCTTTTCCCCTTATCTGGCTCTCGAAGACTCCTGCAGCAGGCCCTGAGAAGTGAGAGAAGGAAGGGCTGGCTTCGAATAACGTATATTTCTAAATGAAATAGCTGAATAAATCAAAGAAAGTTAGGAAAATAGAGGTGAAAACAGTATTGGCAGTAAAAAGAGATTAGATTTGGTTGTCCTACGTAATCTTAATTTTTTTTTTTTACTTGAACTGGTAAAAGTAGCTTGTCTTTTTACGTAAAGGGAGTATAGCAGAGACTATCAGATTAGATAAGCCACGACGAGGGGGCACAGTTTCAAATCTAAAATGATTGCTGCCACGTGCAGGGGTACTTCCGACTTTTGAGATTGCATGTGCCAATTAAAGCCACACTGGCCTCCACTAACTTCAATCTATCCACTTGCTTAGTCCAGGTGTATCTATTGTGTGGCCCATCACTGTGGGTCTAAGACTAGATGCTATATGGCCGGTCTGAGCTCCAATCTGACGGGTGCTGGGATGGGCCACCGTTAGACAGACCATCCCACCACTAATTATTTTCTAGCTACTGATCATCAACAAATAATTACTGGGAGGATATTAGATCTTAAGTTATCAACAATTTATAAGGAGATAATTCACACGCACGTAATCATCAAGTGTGAACATGAGGCAAGGCAGCGCAGCAAATCTTTGAAGTTTCCGAGAAAATTAATTGTCTGATGTCAAGATGCCGAGCCACACAAGCAAGAATCCATGATGGGGTTATGTGGAAAAGAATTGTACTCGCACTCAAAAAGTCGAATCTCTGTTTTAATATCAAATATTTTATATTCTTTCGTGTTGACCCTTATCCGAGCTTAATTATGAGGGTTTCGAGCTTATCTTTTCACGAGTGTATGTATCATTATGTTTTTAAAAAAATGGAGGAGAAAACACAGAAATTTGAATTAGGTCAGGTTTGATAGCATTAATTTACTAGTTATTGATAAGCAACAATCAAAGTGTTGAGAGTTGGAGTTAAATTTTGTTTTTTTAAAAAAAAATTTGATTTTTTTATTTATTTCAAGTTATTTATTTATATTTATATATATATATAACCATCACATTATCATATTTTAGTGTGAGATTTAAATTCTATTTGTTATTGTTATAATGATTGATTTTTAAAATATTTTTTTATTTGTAAATATATTAAAATAATAAATTTTGTTTTTTAAAATTTATTTTTGACATCAACATATCAAAGATAATATAAAAACATAAAAAAATAATTTGAAGTGATGAAAGAATTAAATATTTTTTTTAAAAGTACTTTTAAAATACAAAAACAAACAAGTTCTTATCTACAGAGCTACAAATCTATTTGTTGTTAGTTGGTACTTTTAAAAATATCTTTTATTTAAAAATATATTAAAATTATTATTATTATTTTTTATATTAACATGTTAAGATTATAAAACAAAAACATCAATCTTTTTAAATAAAAAACAATTTAAAAAACATATTGAACCATGAAAACAAATACTCTTGATTTCTCTTTCATTTGTGTATGCTCATTTAAGTATTTGCGTGNATTATTATGTTACAAATCTATTAGTTTCTAATAAAAACCTTTCATTGTTTTCTTTTCTGAAAGGAAACATAAATTATGTTTGTTTGATTTTGTGGTGAAAATTGTTTTTTAATTGAAAATATATCAAGATAATATATTTTTATATTTTTAACATTAAAATATCAAAATCATTAAAAAACACTTAAAAAACATTAATTTAATATTAAAAAAATTTGAAAATTTGATTTTTTTTTTCCAGAAAAAAAAGATTTTAACCTAGAAATTAATAACACAGACGCTGAAAGAAAAGAAAAGAGGTGTCCGAGGAATGTAGTCTCCTTCCTCTCTTTCTTTCTATCAGGCTGCAATTATTGAAAACCAATGGAATAGATTAGAAAACACCCTTTACTAATTCAATTTCAAAGCAATCTGCTACTCTTAACAAGCTTGGCAGTACTGAGGGGAATCTGAGAACACATACACTACACTACACATTTCTAAAACCTGTATACTAACAAAGTTGATGGACCAAAGGGAATAAAAAATAAGACTACTAGTCAGCGAGCAAGGAACAAAACAAAAAGCAGAGAAGGGTGACAGGTCCACGAAGTAATGATAGCCAATTTGATTAGCTTGAGGTTGCTTTTCCGATTCCAGCAGGCACACTAAAACCTTGATGGTTTCATCCCTCCCTCCATACCTTTTCTCCTTTATAAAAAGGTTTGCCCCACTCTTGCTATTCCGATTCCAGTACATGGAGTTGATTGCGTAACTTTGATAATTTCCAACCGAGGAGAAATGGGGTTTTTAAGTGTTGATCGGGCACGGCATCAGAAATTTCTTTCAAGTCTCATCTCAAATATCCCAAAAGAATCTCTGAAACACACGGATTACACGTTGAAGGTCAGACGTCATGCCGCAGGCATTGCCTTCTCTCTTTGCACACATGTATGTTTTTATTATGAAAAAACAAAAAACAAAAGATCAGGTACATTATGAACACAATATAATGACGTCCAGGCAATATATATTTACATTTATGCTACTACTACATATGGCATAATACTGCTGATGGTTACGAGTCTTTAGTTTCAAGCAGAGGGGAGAAAGCACACACCTGGCCACTTGGAAGGGTAATGCCAGGTGCTGATAGGCTAACGTCATGCATGCCAGGAGAATCCTAGCAATGGTTCTTTGAATGTACCGTTATATTCTCGTCCAGAATTACTTTGCCTCAGCACCACCAGTAAAGCAGTTCATGCAGTTGGACAAACCATTTCATCTTTACAGTACAAAAAGTTTCCATGGATAATTACAAAAACAATATACTCAATGCATGGAGCACTGCCAATATTTATGATCGGCATGCGTTGAAGATCTCACCCCGCATGACATCTATATATTGGCATGTGCTCTAGCGTATAACGCTCTGGACCTAGATACATGCCTGTCTTTTCCAGAAGAGCAAGCCCTTCATCCCTTCCATATCTCGAAGTACAGATCTGCAGTACTCGAAAAGTCCTGATAGAATAACAAAAGGTGAAAAAATAATCAAAACATGTATTATAGACCAACCCAGCTCACAACTTCTAGCTTCCTCGTGGGCGTGTTAGAAAGAGTGCGCCAGCATTGATAATTCTCAATTACTACATCCATGGAACTCGTGTGGGATTCCGAGTTTAGCATGGAGAATATTTGAATGGTCCATAATGAGCCAACACAAGAAAAATTT
This sequence comes from Populus deltoides, assembly GCA_015852605.2. Lineage (NCBI taxonomy): Eukaryota > Viridiplantae > Streptophyta > Magnoliopsida > Malpighiales > Salicaceae > Populus > Populus deltoides. The sequence goes on along the minus strand of CM027571.2, from coordinate 26,146,067 downwards.
CTGCAATGGAAAAACAGGATTCAAGCCTGACAATATTATTGCGTGACAAATTGATGAAGATGTATTCAAGTCGAATGTAAGAAGGACTGGAATACTCAAGTACCAATTAAAAAATATTGATCCTAGCATGAAATGAGATTGCTTTCATCGATAATACAAAAAAAGATTTGAAAGGATTTTATTTTGAAAATAAAAATCCTGGAAATCTTGTTAGAAACTCACATAGCATCAAACCCCGTACTGCCCTTACTCTAAACAAATGAATGACCACTTAAATTTTTCTTACCCGCAAGCCACTAAGCGTGCGCTCTAGCATAATAGAAGCGACCGGCTGACGGGAAGATGAGAACGCCTAGCCTGGATAGTACCTGAAGCTGATCTGCTTACAGGCAAACATTTCATTGCCAGAGAAAAAAAAAAACAGAAGAAGCAAGGATTTATAACCAAAATCCATCACTTGGCAGTAGGCAACGCCAAAATCTTATCTGCTCGCAGGCAAACATTTCGTTGTCAGAGAAAAAGAAAAGGAAAGCAAGGATTTATAGCTGTTCTAATTTATGAATGAATGAGAAACTATGAATATTAGCCTTCTCATAGCAGTTGGCACCCCAGTACAAAAAACCTGTTCCACCTTCTTTCCATACACGCCTAAAGACAGCAAGGTGTTCAGTAACACCTCCCAATATGCGAATTGGGATGAGGATCAGAGGGTCCCAAACACACATATGTTCACCATTCCTGCAGAAGGAATAAGCTCACCTCGCTTCAGAATAACTATACATGACACTGAAAACAAGCACTGTACATCCAAGTTCTAAAACATGTTACTTTCAGAGAAATAACAGTCAAAATAAAAATTAGAACCCCAGGGATTAATAGTTATTGTAAAGCATGCTTGCTTCTAAATAATAGTGGTAAGCAAAAATACTTAAGCAGTCCTGAATAACAACACCCTGTGCCGATTTAGAATCCATCATATTATCAGATTGAAGCTACTTGTTTCTTTATATAGTAGCAGAGACTTGAAACTAGTGCTTCTATTAACAAACTGAAATACTACAATCTGTCTACTTCCCTTTATATGCCAGCAAGAACAAAAGCGTCACTAGCCTGCAGTTACAAAGCTGATAAGAGAACTATGGGTGTCATGCCTTTTTGAACTAAATGGGAATGATTTAGCATGCCCGGACCCAATTAATATGCTTAGTAACTCATATATTATGTATGGAATTTGGACCTCCTATGAAACTCCCTTTTTCAGTTGGGAGAAAAAATTCCTTTATTTTTTAGTATTTTAGTCATAATATCACAATTCTATTTGTAGAAACAAAGAGAAGTATCTATTCTCCCTAAGAATATCAATAAAGTTGTTTAGTTCTCAAAATGATAGAAGTTAATACGGTTTGATTTTATCTCTTGAGCTTAAAGGTCAAGCCGAGGCTTATGATAAGATTATTAATCTTCTTGTTTCGACAATTTGGTCTATTTTTTCTTGGCGAAATGGTTGATGGTTTATGCTTAATATCTACAAAAGATCCCCTCTTATGGAACTTTTTTTTCAGTTGCGGAGAAAAGATTCCCTTTTTTTTTAGTATTTTAGTTATGATGTCACAATTCTATTTGTAGAAATAAAGAAAAGCATCTATTCTATACCAGAAGAATGTCAATAAAGTTGTTTAGTTCTCAAAATAATAGAACTTAATACGATTCAATTTTATCTCTTGAGTTAAAGGTCAAGTCGAGGCTTGTGCTAAGATTATTAATCTTCTTGTTTCAATAATTTGGTCTATTTTTTCTTGGCGAAATGATTGATGGTTTATGCTTAGTACCTGTAAAAGGTCCTCTCCCTAAAGTTTTGAGACTTTCTGGTGATTAAGTCAATATCATATGAGAGAAAAAAATATTCTTTTAAAAGATAGCCCTAGAAATATATATATATATATATATATATATATATATATATATATATATATATATATATATGTTATTTGTAGTAGAGAAAACTCAAACCTCAATAGTGGCACTATCAATGGAAAAATGATCAAAAAATCATTGATCTCTCCTTCATGAGCCAGACCATTATCATTCTTAATTACCAATGGATTTGGAGCCTTGAAGTTTTGAAAGATTTTCGACAAGTACTATCAGGATATTGGTTCAAATCGTGTAACTTCAGAAGTTATTGAAAACTAATGGCTTTATTGCCATTATCATCTTTAATTAGTATCATCATTGGAACTTCGAGGTTTTGAAAATCCTTCAATGGCTACAAATAGAGAGTTGGTTCAATCTATATAACTTCAGGAATTATTGTTAACTAAAGACTCCTACTAAGCTTGTGGACCTTATAGGGTAAATGATCCTTAAGTAGGGAGGTTACATTTTCTTTCGCTAGTCATATTTTCATAATAATTAAAGGAACTATGTTTATCTTGGAAGAGTCCTTTTAACGACTACCCATAAAACTTTCATCGAAGAAACACAATTTCCTCTCCTCTTTAGGACCCCAAAGCATGATAGAAATGTATTATGGTCAATGACTAGAAATGTAAGTTTCTTGTATATAAATTATATTGTTCAAAATAACTAATGTTTTCTACTCTTTGGATCTGAAATCTTTCAAAGATGAGATGAATTTACTTTTCCTAGTACGATAACATATTTACTTTTTCTAGTGCTACGACACATTTTATCTTAGAAAGGATTAACATGTTCTTCCTAATGCGATCACACTTTTATCCAATGATGGGATAGACATTGTATCAGCAATGGGGATTGATACAGTCTCCCCAAGACGTAAGCCTCTCAAATCTTCTAAAGATGAGATGGATTTACTCTCCCAAATACAATGACACATTTACTTTGGAAGTAATGAACGTTTTCCTAATGCTACAACATATTTTACCTTGGAAAGGATTAAAATGTTCTCCCTAGTATGATCACACTTTTCTCTAAGAATGGGATAGACGTTGTATCAACGAGGATGGATATGATCTCTTCAGGGCGCAAGACTCTCAAATCTTCCAAAGATGGGATGGATTTACTCTCCTGAGTGCGATAACACATTTACTTTGGAAGTAATGAATGTCTTCCTAGTGCTAAGATATATTTTACCTTGGAAGAGATTGACATGTTCTCCTTAGTACGATCACACTTTTCTCTAAGGACGAGATAAATGCTACATCAATAATGAGAATGGATATGGTCTCTCTAGGACGCAAGCCTCTCAAATCTTTCAAAGATGGGATGAATTTACTCTCTCTAATGCGATAACACATTTACTTTAAAAGTAATGAACATCTTCCTAGTGCTACAACATTTTACCTTAGAATGGATTGACATGTTCTCCCTCGTGTGATCACACTTTTCTCCAAGGATGGGATAAATGTTGCATTATCAATAAACAAACATTTGCAAATGATATCCCTTTTCGGTTCCCAGAAGGCATGCCCATCCTAAACTCTTATAAGGTTAGATGGTTTATCATTCATTGCCATAAATAATTTTCTAAGTATGGGCGTTAGACTTGGTAACGATTTTCTAAGTATAAGCGTTCGACCAAGAAACGATTTTTTAAGTATAGGTGTTGGACCCAAAAATGATTTTCTATGTATGGGCATTGAACCCATACAAGGAATCTAAACTTGTGGAAAGCAATATGGAGGTAAAATAATTATAATATAAAAGAAAAGATATACATGAAAGAAGAATACACACACACACACACACATACAAAGAGGTCTAAAAATTCAGCTTAGGCTCCCCTGCTAGATACTCCTCTCACCGGTTTACAACAACCCTGATTGGGAATACATCTTTGAAATCAAGGAATGAGACTGAATGGAAGGCCGCAATGAAATCCACATGTATTCATGTGAAAGATTGAAGAAGTACAAGTTTGACATGACGAGGAAAATCTTATCTCCTATCATCCCAGTCAACGTTGCTAAACCATTGAAAAATTCTTGAAACTCCCTAGGAGAGTCCCTTAGGGCCTTCAACTTCGTTTGGGAATACTGAGTTTTTTCCTTGGCAGTGGTAATAAGCTTAGCTCATATGGCAGCAAGCTCACCTCACAAACTAACTTGGGAGGCCCTGGTTTCAAAAAGCTCATGCCTTAGGGGAATCACCTTGTTATAGAAGGTCTCAAGTGTTTTTTTCCTGAAACTTAACTCAAGGGCAAGGCCTTGAGCTTGGCCCTTTAGCGTGATATAGACCACCTTAATACTCTGCAGCTTGGCCTCCATAACAGTTTTTTCCTCTTGTAGTTGTTCAAAAGCAATCTGATTTTCCCTGTTCGCAACCACGATTGCCCTTACATAACCCATTTCGGTCATCAATGCCTTTAAAAGTGGGCACACATTATAAAGGTCTGCCAAGGATAAATGTTAAAAAATGTAATCATCAAACCAAAGAAAAAAAAAGAGAAACAGAGGTTTATGTTTTCCTTACATTAAAATTCATTTGGCTCGTTAAAGCCAAGTGACGATGAAAGCTTTCATTAGACATAACTGAGATATTTGATGGGATGGTGAGGACCCTCTTCAATGTTCTCACCACCTTGAGACCCATTTTCCCTTCAAACATAGCCTTCATGAATTGCCTCTCCTTACTCGTCAGAGTTGAAAAAAAATGGATTACGACCTAGAGCCAAGCACATTATAAAGGTCTGCCAAGGATAAATGTTAAAAAATATAATCATTAAACCAAAGAAAAAAAAGAGAAACAGAGGTTTATTTTTTCCTTACATTAAAATTCATTTGGCTCGTTAAAGCCAAGTGACGATGAAAGCTTTCATCAGACATCACTGAGATATTTGATAGGATGGTGAGGACCCTCTTCAATGTTCTCACCACCTCGAGACCCATTTTCCCTTCAAACACAGCCTTCATGAATTGCCTCTCCTCACTCGTCAGAGTTGAAAAAATATGGATTACGACCTGGAGCCAAGCACATTATAAAGGTTTGCCAAGGATAAATGTTAAAAAATGTAATCATCAAACCAAAGCAAAAAAGAAATAGGAATTTATTTTTTCCTTACATTAAAAGTCATTTGGCTAGTTAAACCCAAATGACGATGAAAGCTTTCATCAAACATCGTTGAGATATCTGATGGGATGGTGAAGACCCCTCTCCAATATTCTCACCATCTCGAAGCCTGTTTTCCCTCCAAACATAGCCTCCATGAATTTCCTCTCCTCACTCATCAAAGTTGAAAAATCAATTGAATTACAACCTAGAGCCAAGTTAGAGAAAACACCCTTAAACTCCTTGGTACTAGCTCTGGTAGAGGTCCTAGCTATTGCTTCCTCAACTAGTAACGCAAGAAGTTGAGGCAAAGGGAACACCACTGCAAAAGCTTCTGCCAGTGGGACTAGAACACATGTTTCTACTAGGGTAGAGATTTTTCTCTTCTTGAAGCGGATGGTCGCATCCGTAATCACGACAGGAGGAGCCAAGTTTACATATTCCCGAGATAAGGGAAGATCACGACCTTCAGCTTCTAAAAGGGCTATATCCTCTATTATTTGTCTCCATGGAGACAAGGCTCTCAAGAACAAAAAAGTTCTTTGATGAGGATGGGGGAGTCTCCCATCCTCTCTTCACCCTGGCCTCTACTAGTGGTACAAGACAAAAAAAATCCTGGGCAAGCTCTTTACATGAAATCCCATGACACATCTCCTCCTCCTTCGGCTATTAGCCATGTAAAGATAAAGAGAGGTTAGATTTTGAAACAAGGCGAAAACAAAGGAAAATGGCAAAGCAACTTTATACTTTGAAAAATAGCCCGGTAATATCCCTTGGTCATCTTATCGACTTCATAATCAGTGCGGGTTGAATCCAGCACGACACAATATTTCTCCTCATTCGAGCTTAGACGAGGCTTATTATTTACTTCGTGGGGGTGACCTTCCAATGGTGGGAATAACTCCAAATTAATTGTAATGTCTCTCGATGATTGATCGTCCCAACATATATTATAACCAGTCATCTCCCCTCCACTTCTTAGCAGACGTTGGCTTCTTAGTCAAAGTGTTCTTTATAGCACCGTTGCTCTTATTAGCAAAGGTGAAGAACCATCGCACATCGTTGCTGTGATAACCCATATCTAGGTTATTCCCTAAATTTACTTTTTTTAAAAAAAAAAAGGCTAACAACGTGGAAAAAACAAGCCGGGGAGGATTTCAAAAAATACATAAAAATCAAGTTGCAATTTTGAATGAAATTTGAGGCCTAATTGTACCCCCGCTATGTCCCAAAATAGAGAAATAATGCAAATTCAAAGTTAAATTAAATGATTATTGAACGAATCTGCATAAAAATTAAGTTCAAGGATATAATTAAATTTTTAATAGGCCAATTTGATTTAATCATGGGCCAAATTAAATTTTAATTATGTTTAAGAATTAATTTGGGTCCAATTAAAGAATTTAATTAAATGCAAAGACTTAATTGTACTTTAAAAGGGTCAAATTAATTTTATTAGGGGCTTAATTGGTGAAAAATTAAGTTTGGGGGCCCAATTTGGCTTAATTGAAAATTAGAATTTTAGGAGACTAAAATTAATTTGTATAAAGTCAATGACGTGAAATCAAGGGCAAAATCACAAGAAAATTAAAGTTTTGGGGTCAATCAGGGGTTAACTTGGAAAATTTCACAGCCAATAATCATTTTACCAAAGACACCGAACTATAGGGCTTAATTGAGTGAAACCGGGGTGAAATTGAAGAAATTTAAAGTTTAATGGCCAATTAGAAGCTAAATTGAATAAATCTGAGACCTAGGACCAAAATAGAAAAGGCGCTGAAATCCAGGGTCAAAATTGAAGTCTTTTAGGGCTAAATTGCATTTAATCAAAGTTTATGGTCAATTAGGGGTGTAATTAAAATAAATTGAAAGTCGGAGGACTAAACTAAACTTTGACCAAGACTCTAAATTAAAACCTTAATAAACCTCAACATGATGTTGTTTTGAATAATTATAAAAACAAAACCAGACGACGCGTCGTGTGGATACTGTTCATTATCTTCTTTAATTTTTGCCTAAAAAGACTGCTTAGAATGCTACTTTTTAGATGCATTTAATGCTTCATATGTCCACCAAATTTCACAAAATTTGCACGAAAACGATCACGTGACATATGGTTCGTTCAGGTCGATTGACACCACAACGGCTGCGACGCTGGCTTAAAATGGCCAACTTAGGTAGCCTTGAACTGTTAGATTTGACAGTTTATGGTGCCTGTTTTGAACAAACAGTTGAGATCTTTTCTAACCAAAACAAGGGCCAAGATTTTGCGCAATTAAAGAAAAAACTTCCCTCTTCCACCACCTAAAAATAAGGGTGAATATGGGCTTAAATATGAAGAAAATCGAGTCCAAAGTTGGCCAAAAACCAGCCTTCCCTATTTTTCCAGCTGACATCTCTCTCTTCCTTTTCTCTCTCCACTCCTTCTTTTTCCACCACAACCTTCTTCATATTGTGACAGACAGCGGCTCAGCCTCCCTATGAACTCATCTCCTCGTCAGTGATAGGGGCAACCACCGCCAGCTCCTCCTTCTCCCCTCTGTAAATTTCTTCCTTTTCTTCTTCTTCCAACTGAGACAGCGGCCAAACTCTCCACCAATGTCGTTATCAACCTCTTGTCAGCCACCCAGACTAGCAGCTCCTCCCATTTGCGTCAGGTGGCCTCCCTTTTTTTCTTCCCCATTCCTTCCCCCGATTCTCATGGCCATTGAGTGCAAGAGATATTCTGCATGCAATGGCAGAATAATTAACTCCTAAAGGTGGGTTGGACTCGTGTCAACCTAGCCTAGGTGGTTGGGCCGATCTCAGCCCATCGGGCCTAGCCTATATATATATATATAATTTCAAAAACCTTTTCAAAAAATTTATGATTTTCTCACATGTTTTTCTATCAATTTTGCATAATATTGGGTTGTATGTTTATAGTGTAAGATACAGATCCGATATTAGAATATCTGGTTTTCTCCGAAATATTTCTAAAAAAATTTAAAAAATCTCAAAATGTTTAAATTAATTTCTCTTTTCAAAAGACAATAAAAAGGAAAAAAAATATTTTGTTTACATGCATACGGCCAAATCCTAAAAAGTTTTCAAGCATATTTTTATAAAAAAGATTAAAAAAATTGCATCTTTCTCATGTTTTATAAACCAAAAAATATGGTTATCATAACCAGTTTATGATTATCCGTTGGAATTTGATCAAAATATCAAAAACCTTTCACTAATCATTTTAATCATTTTTTAGGGATTTTGATGTAGGCTTTAATATATGGAAAAAAAAAAAAAAAAAAAAAAAAAAAAAAAAAAAAAAATAAAAAAAAATAAAAAAAAAAAAAAAAAAAAAAAAAAAAAAAAAAAAAAAAAAAAAAAAAAAAAAAAAAAAAAAAAAAAAAAAAAAAAAAAAAAAAAAAAAAAAAAAAAAAAAAAAAAAAAAAAAAAGAAATTGGGGGGGGGGGGGGGGGGGGGGGCCCCAACAAACACCCCAACCAAGGTCTTAGTAACCATAACACGGGACTCTTAAACCTTAATCATAATTTTGTGATTAAACTTTAAACTTCTTCCTTCCCAATAACAACACCTCCTTAAGAGGCATGAACAACTTTTCGCGCGCACTAAAGATACAAGGTGTAAAATAAATGTGATGCTAAATTTTGAATTTTAGAACAATTAAGACTTTATCCAATAAGGTAGAGACTCTCTCACAAAGAAAGATCTACCTTAAACCTTAGCATGAATTTCATGTCCACAACACATATGTTACTAGGGACATCGTTTTTAAGAGTCCAAGACAACTTCCCTCTCAACTAAAAGTCTTTGAAAAGGGTAAAAGATGGACTCCTACAAGGGGATCTTCTCTCCTCCTCCTTACAAGAGGAGACCGCCAATGTAGCACTTTCCTCCCCCTTCCCTAACACTTCTTTCAGGTTCTGGTTGAAACTACCCTATTACTTCTTTCAGGTTATGGTTGAAACTCCTTGTTAAGAGATGAAGCTCTTCTCTTTTTAGGTTAAGTGGGGGTTTTTCCGAGTAAAAGATAATTTAGGGTCTTGCTACGGGAGTAGATTTTCAAAAAGCACAAAGAATGAAAGTAAAAGAAAAGTCACAAGCAAGAACAACAAGGGTTAAAAAAGAATCTTTTTACTCCAATCGTTGGATGAATAACTTTTTATATATCATTTTGTGATTAAAGTTCTTACCGTATTTTGCAAAGTGCATTTTTTTCCCAAGGCCTTCTTCCAGTGAAGACAAACCACTTAGGCATGAAGATCCCAACAATCTTGCATTGGACATGTAAATGAACATTTTTCCCCTTCCATGAAAGGAAAGGACCTCAAGAGCTATAAAAGAGACCATATCCACGAGGCATGTTCGATTTTTCTCTTCTACAAATGACATGTCTATTTCTAGGGCTTTCTTTTAAAGAAGGGGGGTTTTTCCCCCCCGAAGCATCGTTGGAGAGTCTCAAAACTCTAAGGAAGGGACCTTTTGCAAGTATTGAACATAATCCATCAGCCATTTCGTCAAAAAAAGATAAACTAGATTATTAGATTCAGTTTATCCCAGGCTTTCAAACCCAGATAAAATGGGACCTCATTTGATCTGCATCAATGTGCTGTCAGTTCTATAAGCACCAATTTACCCCAAGCATTGGTTTATGCAAGGCCAAATAATGAAAGAAATGTACTAAACCAGGATAGCTGCAAAGTTAGTATTGCCAAAAAGAGCAAAGCACCTACACATGCAAGGCACATGTCATGACAGAAGGCCTTAAATCCCAAGTGCTGGATATAGAACATGTAGGCATGCTCTAAATTAAAAGCTCTATATTTCAGATATTTAAATACAAATGTCATCATTCATCATGACAGAATTACAATAAGGACCAGGATATGTTTAGTATATCTTTTTTTCTGTTAAGGGAAAGCACGACGTTGGTAAGAATTACCTCACCATTCTCTGGCAGCAGTTCAGCGACAGTTTCCTTGGCCAGATCCTCTTGATTACCAAGCACCCGCTCACTGCACAGAAAACTAATAAATAAACCATACCACTTCCGCCTTTTTCGCTGATGATAAATAAATCACATCATTGAGAACACTTGGAAGGTCTTAGCTATATGAAATAATACTAGCATGTCCCAAATAACCTTATGCAACTAAATGAAAGTCAATTTAAGATAACTGGCAACCAACAAAGTAGAAGTCCATCTTGTTATCTTAGGCGCACAACATGTGTGAGGTACGTACATCAACATACTCTTAATTGGAGTTCCCTCCAAAAAAATGGAAAAAATTATCAGCCTCTTAGATCTAAATAGCCATGGTAGTCCATATCCCACTGATAAGCTTTTGAATCCATATGGACTGCAAAGAAGGCCACTTACTATTGCATAACCATGCATCAACTGCTTTGACCGAAGAAGGGAAGGAAGAAAAATCCATAAAAAAATGGAATATGCATATGATTCTGAATCTGATGCAACTTTTATATATTGATCTGGATGGTGCTGCAATGGGGAGACATAACATTCCTTAAGTATGGAGATGTATTGGTGGGGGTATACAAGCCACATTGATAATAAAATAGCACAAGTGCCTGGCTGATAACACGAGTATATAAAACTGATAGCACAAGTATATAAAATGGCATGCACACGTACAAACATATGTAAATGGCATGTAAAGAAGCAATTGACAGCAATACCTTGTACAGTAAATTTGAGTATGATGGCGCAGAAACTTTGGAACTTTCACAAAAGCCACGAAAGGAGCAGGCCCGAGACTCGAGTGGTGCATCGTTTGGTCCTTCATCAAAAAGGTAGGACGGAAAAAAACCATAATCAACTAATGACTGGATTAATGGTTAAGCCATAGTTTCAGCCCAAGAAATCATTCACTTGCTTCGCCCACTGCAACCCTCTTTTTTAAGGTTCAAAGCAGAATGAATATGGTGTTAAAGGGGAAAAGAAAAGAGAGGAAGATACAGTATTTGATGCTACATGAAATGCAAAATTCCGTTAATTGCAATTGGTCGGAGAAGTGTCACAATCACTACAATAAGAAAGAATACATCTTGAGTCCTTACAAAATTTAAGGCCAAGGTTTATAATCATTACATGGATGGTGCAGAATAAAGTCCAGTAAGAGAACCAAAGATAGGAAATTCTACTATATCATTCATTTATTCCACATTGGCATCTCCCTTGTGATAATTCACATGACTGCAACATTTGATGATTGGGATTCACCACAGATGCCTGAAATCAAGAGGAGGAATCAGACTGCAATTTTCTTTTTTCTGAGACAAAATAATCAATTCAGGGACAATAAGCAGCATTTCAGTATCATTTTGTCGTGCCTGCTTGAATATTTTGATTGAACAGTAACACTATATTCCCCGGTTATTCAATGGAGATAACATCAGCCCAAAACACATCGCCAGAATGTCTTCATTCCATGGCACAGTAGGATGCATAAGGATTGACCAAACAATGTAAGAATTCTTAAATAAAGTTAATGTAAGATATGCATGGATAGCCATGAGCCAGTGTAGTTCCACTCTAGACGAAGTAACTCAGGATAGCCTTGGGAAATATAGTCTTGGAAGGACGGTGGTGGGAATCAGTCAATTAAGGGTAGAGGTAATAGATCGAAGAAATTGATTTTGGAGACTGAACAGTATCCAAAAATGTGATGGATCAAACAAGAAACTAAGAATACTAGAAGAATTGCTGAAACTGACAGCAGAGAAGAAAAAGAACAAGCTCTTGCAACAAGGACTAAGCAAAAGGATCTCTAACGCTAAAAAGCAATGTATGCATGGAATATCAGAACACTCACTCAATCCATTTCTCTCTAATTTACAATCCTTTTCCATTCTTGTTGCTCTCCGTTGTGACTCAAGACACTGAAATTTTTATTGTTCTACATTCAAACACAATCTAGTGATTATCCCCAATATGATATTAAATCAACTGGACTCGGATTTGGTCTCATCGAATCTTTAAAGAAAAATCTATTTAGATATGCAGGGATTGCTGGAGTTTTGAAACAGTAAAAACTGAAAGAATTCCAAGTTCAAAAAGTTCAATTTCTAGAGATTCAAATTCAAAGATGGTGAGAGTATTGATGCTACGTACCTCTTGCAAAAGTGAGTGACATATCGCGATCCATTGTAGAAGATGAACCACATCAACACGATCACCAGAATATCTGCCAAAGTTGAGGGACTCGCAAACTCGAATTCTATCTTCAGAATTCAAAATGAATTAAGACAGAAAAATGAAATAAAACGGATCTATCTGATCTAATAAAATAAAAGAGGATACTGAAAAGGCAACGCTCCCACCAATCCAACATGAAAAGACCAAAAGTGACATTATAGAGGTAGATCTTACGTTGAACCCAGTTCATAGCTCTGACCCTAAAAACAACAACAGATTTGTGGGAGCCGGTAATAAGATCTGTTGAGAAAGAAGAGAGGTTGTTAATTTTGAAATAGCTGAGTTAATTCGGATCTCCGAGAAAGAGATTTGTCTTGTGATTTTGGAAGCTTAGTCGGTTGTAAGTTCTAACGGTTTGCCTGGCCTCTAACTACATGTTATTGTATGGTACCGGTCAAGCTTATCTTGAAATTCTAGCCGTTATGCTTTGTACGTGTGGACGTCTTGCCTAATTGTTGATGGTATTCTCAATCCAATTGTTGTTTGATTTTTTAGGAGAAAAGGGATGGATAGAATTGTCATCTCCTGTCTTAATAATGTTATTTTCGGCTTTACCCCAAAGTTGTGTCACAATTCAGTTATTATTTTCCTTACACCATAAAATGATAATGTATGTGCAATATGTTTGTTATATGTAAGAAAATTCATAGAAATTCACTTAAAAATTGAACACTTTTTTTTTATCTTTTATATTTTTTTTATTCTAAAACAATAAACAAATATAACCTAGATTTTATTATTATTTAAAGTGAAAATCACATTGTTATTTTTAAATATGTAATTTCTATATTAAATTTCTAAAAACAAGGTTATAATAAATGCAAATTTCAGAGAATTAGTACATCATCAATGATCTGCGTTTCAAAAGCATTTTGATAAAATTTAAAAATTTTTATTTTTTATTAACTCAAATTAATTTATTTTTAGTGTTTTTAAATTATTTTGAAGTACTAATATCAAAAATAACTTTTAAAAAATAAAAAAAATATTTTTAACATATATTTTAGCATGAAAACTATTTAAAAAATAATCGTAATTACACTGCCAACACACTCGTATTATTATTTTTTAACGGACAATTTTATTACGAGGATCCTCTAGCCTTCAAAGAAACAATGGGAAAAAAAAACTGTGGGCCAGCTGTAAGTTAAAGTACAACAGTACAAATCCCGAGGAGGTATATGTAAACATTCCAACCAGATTGACGAAAATGCCATGGAGCAGCCATAGCTCATAACGTGACTCAACTTGCTGTAAGAACAACGCTCTAAACAACGCTATAAACAACCTCCGTATCCTGTAAAAACACCTAATTCTGTTACTGAGAGTTTGTTTGATAGTTTTTTTTAAAAAATATTTTTTATTTAAAAATAATTAAAATAATATTTTTTTTATTTTTAAAAATTATTTTTAATATTAATATATTAAGTTATCTGAAAATATAAAAAACTTAATTTTAAATTAAAAAATTAAAATTTTAATCAAACGTGTTTAAAACACAATTTTAAATAACATTTTATTCCTCCATTGTTCTAGTGGTTAAAAAATTAAAAAATTTTAATTTTTTTTATATTTTTAAATAGTTAGTTGTGTTAATGTTAAAAAAAAAAGTAAAAAATAAAAAAATTATTTTAATACTATAAAAATTAATTGTTATTACAATATTAATTAAAAAAATAATTATTTTTGGAATCACTGTCGAAACCGAGAAGGAGCGCTAAATATAAAAGAAATTGGGGCTTAGGTCTCAACCAGAAAAGAAAATTGACAGACAAAGACATGGAGGGTGCCTTCGCCGGTGCCTCGGCTATTACTGACCAGAGGCAAAAGATCGAACAGTACAAGCACATTCTCTCCTCCGTTTTTTCCTCCAACGACATCGTTCAATCCAAGAAATTCATCGATCACAGTAGGTTTTCCTTCAACTGTTTTTTTTTTTTATCCTTTTAATCTCTTATGGCCTTACCCTATTGTTGAAAAACGATATGTAGTGTTGTCGGACGACGTACCGTTGGTAGTGTCGAGGCAGCTATTGCAGACTTTTGCTCATGAGTTAGGGAGGTTGGAGCCGGAGACTGAAAAGGAGATTGCCATTTATACCCTTGCTCAGATTCAGCCTCGAGTTGTTTCTTTCGAAGAGCAGGTCTCTTTTTTACGTTTTTGGAAGTTAATTTTCTTTTAACTAGGCTGAATTTATGAGAATGTGCTTCCTTCATAGGCGTTTTGCTACTTGAAAGTCCGATGGGCTGACTGTATGATTTTTTTTGCTAACAAAAGTCACTTCCTTTAATATTAGTGATGCGAAATTTTTTATTTTATTTTATGAGTAACAGGTGCTAATAATTAGAGAGAAACTTGCTGAACTATTCGAGTCAGAACAGCAATGGTCAAAGGCAGCTCAGATGCTCAGTGGCATTGATCTAGACTCTGGAATGAGGTCTGAGTTATATTTTTAACTATAAGAGCATGCATTTCTACTGATTATTGAGATACTCCTATTTGACATTCTATATATATATATATGTATATTTATAATTTGTCCTTCAGGATCATTGATGATACATTCAGATTATCTAAGTGTGTCCAAATTGCTCGCTTGTATCTCGAGGTATTGAATTTCTCATGCATGCATAGGATTTGTGATGAACTCATCAATAGTCAACAACTTGGTAGTCACTGGACTTCTGTAGATATTGTTTGATTTTATATGCTTATTAGAAATTAAAGGCAGTTGTCAAGCCAGACTGTTGGCTATTTATATGAAAGTGAACACATTCACCCATCACCTTTGTTGGCTTGACTGCTGTAGTACTTGCCATTATTCTGCATTCCGGTGCACCTGCTCTTATCAGCATGTGCACTTGATTTTCTTCTAAAATTTTAGAGTGAGAGGAGTGGTTTTTTTTTTTTTTTGAGATCAATCCACATCTGGATGAAACTGTGCCTCCAAGTTCCAAAATCTGAGTTTATTTTAATGCAAGTTGAGGGAATTTTCTCGCTTATAGGTCTCATAAAACAGTTTGTGATTGCTACTGTTATTTCCCGCTGTTTATATATGCAGGATGATGATGCAGTTAATGCAGAAGCTTTCATCAATAAAGCTTCATTTTTGGTTAGCAACAGCCAACATGAAGTGTTGAACTTGCAATACAAGGTTCAGATAATCAATTGGTTCCAAGGATGATTTAATACAAGGCTGAAAAGTTCATTGTTTTGTTAAGTTTGCTTCTTTTTTCATGTTAGGTGTGTTATGCAAGAATTTTGGATTTAAAGAGGAAGTTTTTGGAAGCAGCTCTGCGTTACTATAACATCTCTCAAATTGAGAAGAGACAAATAGGAGATGAGTATGTAAAACTAGGTTTATATTTATCATGATTGTTTGGTACATTTATTTTTTTGTTTTCATTCTCTGTGGAATCTTAGATTCTTATCCAATTGTGTTTTTCTAGTTTTGTTTTTTTAGTCATATAGATTGTTATCCAAGCATTGAATCTTTTCCTGCTTCTGCACTACCTGTGATTGTCCTTATAGCAGCACTGAATGCCACACCTGCTATGATTCTCTCCAAATTACCTTAAATAAATTTTGGATATGGAAACATAATTCAGAAGACTGTTTACTTGTAACTAATGCAGTACCTTGCATTTTATGCTTATGAATTATCCAACTCCATGTGAAAGTATATCGTTTAATATAGCCTTTCATATTTGAATATTTCAGCTTGTTTTTTATGGTTGTCTTTGTGCTCAGCTTTAAAATATAAAATTTATCATCTGCAACAAAAAATTGCTGCTATTCTCAACTTTTAATATATAAAATTTATTATCTGCAAAGAGATGGTGCACATCCACTCTCCTGTTCCTATTTAAAAATTGTTGGTGTGTTGATACACTGATATACGTAGTTATTTACATTATTCTGTTGTGTTCATCATAGAACTATTGATGAGGAAGCATTGGAGCAAGCTCTATCTGCTGCTGTGACATGTACAATCTTGGCTGCTGCTGGTCCTCAGCGATCACGTGTTCTTGCTACTCTGTACAAGGTAAACAATCCTAGCATATGCGCGTGAGAAATTGATTCACATTATACTGCTGGGAGATATACTGATATATTGAAGCATGGTCTAGGATGAACGATGCTCAAAGTTAAAAATTTATCCTATATTACAAAAGGTTCTCTCTCTCCCTCCCTCTCTCTCTCTCTCTCTCACACACACACACACAAACACACACTTTCACCATACTGCACCAATATATCTGTTTTCATTTTTATGTTTTTTCACCCTCAATGCCTCCCAAGTTTTATTAATGGAAACCTTGTATGAATTTACCAGGTGTATTTAGAGAGAATTTTGAGAAAACCTGAAATAGATGCATTTTCTGAGGAACTCAAAGCACATCAGGTTAAAACATCTTTTCCACACTGTTTATTGATGCTACCTTCACTTGATTATGATTTATGATTGGTACCCTTTTGCTTATTCAACAGAAAGCACTTCTGCCAGACAATTTCACTGTACTGGATCGTGCTATGATTGAACACAATCTTTTGAGTGCAAGCAAACTGTACACAAATATTAGGTTGGAGATGCAATGGTCTTGGTCCTCGTGGATTACCTTTTCCTTTAGGTTCCCTGGCATAACATCTGTACTGTTTTTGTTTTTGTTTTCCACTGTATTTTTGCTGTAGCTTTGATGAGTTGGGCACCTTGCTGGGAATCCCTCCGCACAAGGTTGGTTTGTCATGATTTGCCAAGGTTCTCACTTAATTGATGTTCTACTGATCATATTGCATGCCATGTTTTCCTTAAATATTTCCTCCTTTGATGTTATGTTTTGAAATCTGATGGGAGTTCGGTCTTCCTATGAATTTTTATGGGTTTTCCATATGCTTGGATCCATCCATTGACTGGTGCGTCTCAGATGATAAGAGCATGCATACTAGAAATTTTGTGCCTATTTAATCTTGTTTTACTCGTTTCTTTATCTGCAATGCTTTATGATGCTTGCTTATTTGGGTCATGCTTTGAATATCAAGTCTCTGCTAGTGTTGGTTCTGTCCTTTCATTTTCCTCTTCTTTTTTCCTCAGAATATGCTTTAACAGTGCTTATCGTTTTTGGAGCTTGAACATATTTACTTTGCGTTGCAGGCAGAGAAGATAGCATCAAGAATGATTTACGAGGATAGAATGAGGGGAACGATTGATCAGGTATGAACTATGAAATTCTGATTGTGGATTTCTAAATTTCACACTTTTGATATTCAGACTACATATCATTTTGAGGACCATGATGGACTTGGGATCATTTTTATCCTATTTTTTATTATACTATAGTTGAGCTTTTGTTGTGGCTTGCCTCATTCATTTCATCATTTTTTTCCTGCTAGCAACCACCTGTTTTGCAACAAAACTAATATGTTCTACTGGTACCGTGTTGCTCCCATCACATCAAATTTAAACTGTCTGGGGGTTAAATCTTATTTGCTTTTTTAGCCTTGGGCTCGCTCTCCATCTGTTTCCTAGCAAGTTTAGGAACCTTGTCTTCCTTCATTTTGCATTGCTGCATCTAATATACCTTCTTATGCTAGGTCGAAGCTGTCATACATTTTGAGGATGACACAGAAGAGCTGCAACAATGGGATCAACAGGTGATTCCTTGCCATGATTACCAATTTCATGGAATTTAACCAGTGCTAGGTTGCTTTTCAATTTGCTTCATATACTACATATGAGCAGCTCTGAACCCTTGTCTTCTACATTATTTTGCAGATTGTTGGGTTGTGTCAAGCGCTGAATGATGTCCTCGATAGCATGGCAAAGAAGGGCTTGTCTGTTCCTGTCTGATTGGTTTTTTTGATAGCAAGTTAGAAGATGGAGATGGATGACTTCACGTATATATGCACAAAGGCAGAGAAATTAACTTTCCATGGGTTTCTCATTATTTTTGTGAAGTTGGAATATTTTGTAAGTTTTATTTGCTTGTTTATCTTGTCAAGAAATTTCAGTATTTACTCTTAGCAGCACAACGTACAGCAATTGAGTAATTTATTGTTAATTTATTCTTTTCCCATCATGTTTTTCTTGCCAGAGGTGCGGTGGCTAGTTGGTTACCGGTCTCGATTCATTGATTACATGTGTTAGTGTGTGGCCTTTTTCTAGCAGCCTTCGTTATTACTGTACAAGATGTCTTGAAATGAATGGATTGCGTTTGCAGTACCTCACGCTCAACTGAATGTTGAAAAGTTATCTTTCTACCACTCGTGTTGGTTCCTTTTCTCTATTCACTCTGCAACCACGTGCTGGTCGAGGCGTTAGAACTGATTTCCAAGCTCGCAGCAGCAGGCTGCAATGCTTTTTTCAAAGGTTCAAAGCTGCACGTATGCAGGTGGTAGTTTCTGTTTGTTTTTGTCGTACTGCAGTTTGCATTTTATCTCAACTATATAGGTGAAAGTGTTTGGTTAATTAATAATTTTGCATGGATTGCACTTGAAACTTTCTTGAAAGCTTGGTTAAAAAAATCTATAATTCATAATTGTTTTTCAATCTATTTTTTGAATTTGCAGTGGTTAAAAGTATTTTATCTTGAAAAATATTAAATTGATTTTATTTTTTTTGTAATTTTAATGCACAGTATATTTAATGTATTTTCAAGTGTATTAAAGCATAAAATACTTTCAAAAAATATATGCATCACAATACCTACCAAACAGAAACGCCAGGAAGATTCAGTTTGTGAAGCTACATGAACACGAAATTCCATCAAATTGCAATTGATCGGAATAGTTTCACGATCACTATAGAGAAGAATGCATTCTTGAATCCTTGCAAAAAATTAAGACCGAGATTTGTAATCATTACAAAGATGGTGCATAATCAAGCCCAAGAAGAGCACTAAAGGTGAAATTTTCATGTCGGACTAGATCCAGGAGCATGCCCTTGTGATCCGTTCACGTTACCGGGATTCACCCTAGGTGCCTGAAATCAAGGGGAGGAATCAGACTGCAATTTTCTATTTCTTAGAAAAAAAGAATGAATTTAGGGACAAGAAGCAGCATTTTAGTATCATCTTACAGTGCCTGCTTGAATATTTTGAACGGACAGCAACATTATCTTCCCCAATTTTTTAAAGGAGATATCGTCGGCCCAAACAATCCTCTAGAATGTTTTCATTTCATGGCACAGTGGGAAGGGGTGTGGAATGCAGTAAGAAGTAAAAAATTCAAACACAACAGAATAATAGAAAAGATTTGTCTTTTGAGGATTTGGAGCCGAAGTCATTAAATTCCTGACAAAATGGATACTGGACCAGCGAGATTGCTTGAACTAAAGCCCTAACTTCTCAGGTGACAGCTAAATCTCAAGATACTGGCCTAGTACTGCTGTAAACATACATGGGCATAGCTTCTAATATCCCCAGATTTCAACAGAGCGAAAATAAGGGCTACGATGAAAGAAACTCATTGGGAGGTCCAGATGCAAAGTCTAGAACTTCCAGTTTCACTGGAAGCATAAATCTTGGTAAAGATCTGGATGGATCTATGAGGGTATTCGAGTACCCTTTTCCTTAGCCAAGTGGAAAGAATAATAATCCAATCTAGCAAAGGAATGTATTAAATCCAGTCTACGAATTCTTCAAGCATGCCAAATATCCAGAGCTCAAAGGGTGTGTATACTATCTATTGCGACCAGTTAATCCAATCCCTTCTCTACGACACAACTAAACTATGGTGGCTACAAACAAGTGATTGCCCCCAATATGATATTAAATCAACTGGACTCAGATTTGGTCTAATCGAATCTTTAAAGAAAAATCAAGTTAGATATGCAGGGATTGATCGAGTTTTGAAAAAGTTATATCTGAAAGAATTCCAAGTTCAGAAAGTTCAATTTCTAGCGATTCAAATTCAAAGATGGTGAGAGTATTGATGCCACTTACCTCTTGCAAAAGTCAGTGACATATCGCGATCCATTGTAGAAAATGAACCACATCAACACGATCACCAGAATATCTGCCAAAGTTCAGGAACTCACAAACTCGAATTCTATATTCAAAATTCAAAATGAATTAAAACAGAAAGATGAAATAAAACAGATCTATCTGATCAAATAAAATAAAAGAGGATACTGAAAAGGTAACGCTCCCACCAATCCAACATGAAAAGACCAAAAGTGACATTATAGAGGTAGATCTTCCGTTGAACCCAGTTCATAGCTCTTGAGCCTGAAAACTACAGGAGGTTTGTGGGAACCAGTTAGAGTCGAGCTGATTTTGTTAAAGTCATTTCAAATAACCAGTTAGAGTCAAGCTGATTTTGTTAAAGTCACTTCAAATAAAAGAGGATACTGAAAAGATCTGTTGAGAAAGATGAGAGGTTATTACGTTGTTAATATTTGAAAGAGCTGACTTCGGGTTTAATATCCTACCATTTCAAGTACATTTCCTAATTAAGTTAAAGAAATTTTGATACGTCTAAAACAAAATGGACACTGATTGAATTCCATATTAAAAAAACAGCCAAAAACAAAATTAAATTAAAGACAAACGAAAACAAATTCAAGCAAGAAATTAAAATATTCAGAAACTGTAGAATCAGAAAATTAAGATTTTTTTTGGCTAAACAACTAGGAATGGCAATGGATCGGATTGGGGACGGGTTTTTCACCACCTAATTCTGACTCAGAATATTTGCATCCACCACCCGTCTAGTAGCTGGGCACCCGACCTGATCCGGTTTTCTTTAAATCAATTTCTCAAAGATAAAGTCCAAGCTTAAATTAAATTACATCTCCATCTATAGATCATAAGACCATCAAATATAGTTCGAACTTCAAATCCTTGTATAAAATCATTAAAATCCTCCATGAAACTTCCGCATTATATTGAAAATTAAAATCTTCCAAGCATCATAAAAATAAGATTTCTGTAAACAAATCGAAAATCAAGAAACTGTTGATTAAAGGCAACTTGTGCTCCATTAAAGCAAAATCAATTAGTATCAGCAAGACAAGGTACTGATTGCAAATTCTGTTGAGTATAGACACTAAACAGTAATCCAACAAAATCTCAAATTGTCTCGTAAAATACACATTCAGTATTAAAAGCCAATTTCACAAAAATTCACTGTTGTTTGCAGTTCTCGGCAAATTGGAAGATAATTTCCAAAGAATCTAATTCAAGCGCGCTAAAAAACTGATGTAAAATTTCCGTCATCCCATAACAATGAATATCAAAATGTTATTCCGCTAAATGAGTACCTGTTGGTGCTGGAGACGCTGGATGCTTCTGTTTTGGGTGAAGACGTTATAGGAATGAGGACAGGGGAGTGAAGAGCGGTGGGTGGCCGGCGATGGCACTCAACCAGAGGGATCTGCTGTGGATTGTGACGAGTGAATTGTGAGCTTGAGGGAGGCAGGGATTGGCTGTTTAGGGCTAGAAATAGAATCTTGTCGTGTTTTTTCCCCACAAATCTTTATAAATAAACCCGGTTGGGAGATGGTTCGGATAAATTCTCTATCCGCCACTACATCTGTCCCGGTCAACTCGGATTTCTTGATTTATATAATTTTGCAAGTTTTATCTGCTTGTTTATCTTGTCAAGAAGTTTCTGCATTTCCTTTTAGCAGCACAACTTGCAGCAATTGAGTAATTTATTGTTAATTTATTATATTCCCATCATGCTTTTCTTGCCAGAGGTACACTGACGAGCTGGTTAGCGGTCTCAACTCATTGATTAACATGTGTTGGTGTTTGGCCTTTTTCTAGGAGCCGTCGTTATTACTGTATAAGATGTCTTGAAATGCATGAATGCTTGCAGTTCTTTGCAATGTGTTTAGCTTGTCGACTGAAAGATCAATAGAGTTCTTATTCTACTCGTCTTGCTGTTAAAGTCCTTGTTTGCGACCTTCTGTGCTCCATATGGCCTCATGGCACTTTCTGATGTCATTTCAAATGTTTTTCAACTCAACTACTGCTGCCAGTGGAGAATTTGCTGTTAATGGCCGCGTAAACCTTTTACCATGGAGTTTGCATAAAACCCCTGATGTCCCATTCATCTACGTCCTTTCCGCCTCCCCCTTCCATGTTCTGTTGAATCGATGGAACTGGAGCAGCAGGAAAAGAAGAATACAGGTAGAGATTTCAGTAACGATCTCAAACAGGACCGCAAAAAAGAGATTTCTGACATTTCCAGGGAGTGCTTGCTTTCGTCCCAACAAATTCAGTCGGTGAATTCTCAACTAAATTAAAGCAATGAAAAAGAATAATGCTTTTCTTTTGATTTAACTATATATTTACAAAAAGAAAGGACATCTTCCCATTTCATTCCTACATGATCAAAGCTATGAGCTGCGATTTATACGAGGGGGAGAGGACTGAGTAACAATTGCTGCTCCTCTCACTTGATTTCCCTAGCGAATAATCGTTATGAACACTGCTACCTGTAAGAATGTATCCATCACGGAACACTACAGTAAACTATGTGTTTGGCGCAGCTCTAGATGGAGAGAACTTTGCAGGATCCTTTCCTAAGAGCACGTCATGATTGATGGACGCCAATTGTGACAGATTCTGCATCAAAATTACATCTTCACTGACCTCGTTTAAAAAATAAACAACCTTCCATGGGGAGTCTGAAATTATGTTTCACAAGCCTCTTGCAACACGAAAATTTACATCATCCAAATGTTTAAACAAGCTATAGCAGCAGTTGCAAAAAATTAGAGTGTAAAAGATAACACCCTATAGCCAGCAGCACCCAGGAACATGATAATCCAACAAGGTCCATGATTATTCTGCCCTTTCCCCAAAACTCTCATCTAGTGGATAGTAAGTGTGAGTGACTGAGCAAAGCATGTGTTTCAGTACTAAAACTTTTGGATATCCACCCAAAGTTGGTCATACCATGTACAGGAATTCAATAAATTAGAACATTTCATCTTTAGCAACTTGCAAGTTAGCTTACCTTGAAAGAGAAATTTATCAATGAGAGATCAAGTGGAGAAGAATCAAAATCTGCAAGGTCACCACATTCATCCATCTGGCAAAAGAAATATAAGACAATGAAACAATTACAATCATGACTTCTAGCATTCATATGAAAATGGACAAGAGACATCAGCTCTCGACCAAAGAAAAAAGAAAAAAATAAAGTGTTGTAGAGACTAGATTAGCGCCATTAATGCGAGTCTAGCAATGACAGAAAAAGTAATCTTCATGCAATCACTCAAGTCTATGCAACAACACTTGTAGCTGATAATAAAATTTGTCATGAAAAGACTTTGCCGTAAAAATCTTGAAAATACAATATCATGCAATGGATAAATGCCCAATTCTCATATAACTCCTTGATGTAGTATCCATAAAAATTATCAAACCAACTATTACTGCAAATATAAATATAAGACATCCTTCCGCTAATATTTTCAAAGACCAGCCACCTGTTCCCTGTTTTGTGCCAGAGGGGTGGGGGGCAGACCAAATCCATTGATTCAAATAGTACAAGCAAGATCCCAGAACTTAGCAGAATCATGAAGATAAATTAGGTTTCCTACCTCAACACTAGAATTTGAAGATGAGTCATGCATGTCGCTGACAGAATGGCTACTAGCTTTATCATTTGGCATTCCAACAGACATTTGAGGAAACCTTGACACAAAATAGCTCGTGTCATCTACACTGTTAGGGTTTGGAACAAAGGCAGCCTATGGACAAAATTAGTGATAGAAAAGTTAGCAATAAATAACAGATTCCAGTGAAATTATTTAAAAAAAAAATCTTGCTGGTATCTATCAAAGTTTTAAAGTCAGGCATGCATAATTTTTTTATGCACATATAGAAACATAAAAACATTATGGAGTGGCCTAGTTGATGCCATAGCTCCACTTAGCAATAAACAGCAGATTCCAGCGAAATTATTTATAAAAAAATCTTGCTGGTGTCTTTCAAAGTTTTATAGTCAGGCATGCATAATATTTTTATGCACATATAGAAACATAAAAACAGGATGGAGCGAGCTAGTTGATGCCACAGCTCCACTAAGCAAACGGGATTAGTACTTGTATACTTGTTGAACTTGGCCTCAGAAGAAAGCATTTTCACTATGCACAAATGATGTCAGGTATTTGCACTTGGAATATATTGGATTATCTACATTGTAAGAAAAGCCCAGAAGAGATTATAATGGGATGATTTTGATACAATCAGATTTGAGACAGCACATTCTTGATTAGTAATATTCTCCGGCTGACCTAATCTTCACATAAATAACTTTTTTGGGTAACTTTGATTCCTGTTCCAGCATCAAATGACTTGAATAAGGTAATTGTAACTCATAAACTCCACAAAAACTTCTGCTTGCAAGGATACAAGTGACAATGTAGGGGGAATAGAGTGACAGCATGATTTTTGGTCATTTTGAACTTGAGAACTATGAATCTAAACCTCCCATTATGAATATGACGGTATGAATTCACACCTTTTGCAGAGCAAGGTTGTCCCAATCAACTCCTCTGAAAAAAGGATGTGCTTTGACCTATAAGATTTCATAAGCAAGGCACAATAAAAGCCAATTTGAAAATTCATTAGGTCATCTTTCGAGTTTTAGTAGCCCGGGGAAAATATTTGATTCTTAATCAACAAAGGTATACAGTAAAATACAACCTCTGTCGATCCATTTGCTCCTAACCGTTGACTTGGATTATGAATAATCAACCTATATAGAAAAGAATTGAAGCTGAATGAGTAATATGGCAGTGTAAAGTTGAGTCCATTCTTTGATGATAACTTGTACTACAGTGTACACAAATAGCAACTTCAAGGCATAGGTAGTAAAATGTGAATGCTAAACAAATCCTCCATCACATCAAAATGGTAGAATTTGCATTTCATTACCTGAAAAGCTACAAGGTAATGAAAAATAAATATGAAAATAACATTGATGAGGGTGATGTTGAAGCTAAGGTATGGTGTTGCCAGGTTTCCATGAGTAAAAATTATAAATGGTTGGACTTGGACATCATAAATCTTGGAGAAAAAAATGAGAATGATTATAATGATTATGCAAAGAAGTCGATTTTTGCATTATACCAGAGCCTTAGGCCCCGTTTCCAAGAAAAAACACAGGAAAGTTTGGAAAGTGGTTTCCGGGAAACCACTTTCCAATAAACAAACGCACCCTTAGTTGACACTGAATTATATAAGGGTATATAAAAGTCTCATTATCAGTGTAATTTATTTAAAGCTACAGGATACAAGCTTCTAAAATTATCAAGCACTGTCCTAAACACTTGCATGCACAAGATCTGAACTTGCAAATCTGCAACTTCCTGTTTTTAAGCATCAAGTGAGTAGGGAAGATCACCCTGCAATTTATGATTGATGTTTACCCAAATAATCAATACTTTTCTTGTCCAGGACTTCTATCTATTTGAGCTATCAATAATCTTCTGGTGGTAGCATCCCATAGTCAGTAATAGTTCCAAGCCTTATTTAATATATAGGAACACTTGTCAGTTTCTTAAAAAAAAAGGTGAATTAGAAACTAAGATAAATTCCATTGTGTCAAGGGATGGAGAAAATAAAAGTCATTTATCGACATCTTACAAATTCAAAGCTGATTGCCAACCTGTTGATCAAGTCTTGGGCCTCATATGACATGTCATCAGGAACAGAAGGCCAAGGGATTTTTCTATTAAGAATGTTGTCAAAGATCATCTGTGACCATGACAAGACAAAAAACTTAACACAATTAATTTTGAGCACAGAGTATCTTTTTTGAGTAATATAAAGAAATTATGTCCACTAACAGCATCGAGGAAAATCAAGAGAACATTAAATATAAACATACCTCAGGACGTTCAGCAGTGAAAGGTGGAATTCCAGTTATAAATTCAAATAAGATTATTCCAACAGACCACCAATCTGCAGCATAACCTGCATGAATGCCAGAAGGCAACTTCACTTGCCTGGTAAAGTTGAGATGAATATAAATATTAGTTTAGGTAGAAAGTAACCATGCTCAGTTCCAAGAAGAATTTCAGGGGCAAGATAGTCAGGCGTCCCAACTGCTGAGTGCCGATTTCTGTCCTCTGTTTGTTGAGCATTTGGATTAGGAGGATCTGAAGATGCATTTCTATCTGTATCAGGTCCTGATAAATCCATGGTGCTGTTTATAAGGCCAATTTTTGATAATCCGAAATCTGTAAGCTGGTCACATACGCAATCATTAGTACATCACCAGTAGCAAGAACTGAAGCTGATGCAGAACACTCAAAACTACAAGATATAGGGATAAATATGGACATTTTATTTGATGCATATTAGATGGGAATCACCTATCTGGCAAGAAAACTAAAAGGATGTTTCCAAATGTTTTAGCCAATAGATTCATTCAATACTCCAGTTCCTAAAAAGCGCAATAATATATGTGCAAAAGCAAATTTGAAAGTGCACTAGGTCAATTCTGCAACCAAGAGAATATATATAAATATAAACTATTATCCCCCATGCGAGCGGATTGAGAACAACAATTATTTATGCAAGTGTGCATCATAAAAAATGCACACAGTGTATGTGCTCACATCCACCACCTGCACAGATGCACACATTCCAAGGAGACACATGCAAATATGGCTTATTAATGATTTTAACAATTTGTACATGTAGAAACAGTAAAATTGTGAACTTTAAAGACCAGACCTTGATGTGCCCGTCATGTGCAATCAATATATTGTCTGGTTTCAGATCACGATGCACAATTCCATGAGAATGGAGATACTCTAAAGCAAGAACCTGGAACAGACATAAGCTATTTAAGTTGAGATACAGAACTAAAATAAGCATATAAAGACATTCATGATTTTGTTCTAACAGACCAGTTCTGCAATATATATACGAGCTATATCTTCCTCAAGGCAACCAACTTTTCTCAGCAAAGAGTATAGATCACCTCCAATAAGATACTCCATAACGAGATACAGGTTATCTCTGCAGGTGAATGAATAAAAAAATCGAACCTGCAATGATAAGACCCATGTTTTTATAGCCCATTCAAATACAGAGGTTCAGAAGTTCTAGAAAGAAAATATTGACCATCATTTTTAATTGGCTAGCTAATGATAGAAAGCAGGTTCAAGAAGGTATGGAAACGACCAATAAAAGGGGTTGTGGGAGTGCTCAAGTTCAATGTAAATACGAAAGCAATCAAGACTTGAACATTACCACAAATGGATTCCGAACTGTTATCAATATGTTACGCTCTGCTAATATGCGCTGAACATCATTCTTGCGTAACATATCCAATTTCTTGAGCACCTACAAAAGGCATTATATTATGAGAATATATACCAAAATAGTTGACCAATAATGGAAAACAGAAATGCAAAATTTGTAGAGCAATTACTTCCTGGTACATTCCATGAGAATAATGGATAAATGGAAATGCTTTTTAGTACTTGACAAAGACCTATGAAGAACAAAAAGATTTATAGATTACACCAAGCTGCGTAGCTTCCATAATGACCCATTGTTCAATAAGTGATATGGGTAGAATTAAACTGCTAAGATTTAAGGCTTTGTTTGGTAGAGCTGATAGGTGATAATTGTTTTACATTAGCAATAAGGTGGAGAACACATTAAAATGCACATATTAAAGTCACATTTCTAGCTCATACAGCTAAACTTTAATTACCACCTAGCTTAGCTAATTCTCCTAACCTCCCCAACTTGATCCGTGATTTTTTAGCCTTTTTCTACATTCTGTAGTGCCTTTAAGTTCAAGAAAAAAATGTCATTTTGCTGCAATGGTATGTATTCATTTATATAATCAAGTGCTGCATCAGACCTTTTCTGTCTCAACTCATCAACCTGGTACCAGCATGTAGCTCTTGTACTTATGCATAGGCCTCTATTTTTTTAACATTGAGCACAAATCAATTAGAAACATGGAGCTTGCTGCAAAATTTCCAAACAAAGAACAACTTGCATATGCCTCACTTGCAAACCAACTGGGGTTGGCATTGATTTTTTACCTTTATTGCAAATAGATCTCCTGTTGTTCGTTTGCGTGCAAGAAAGACTTTTCCAAAGGCACCTCTACTAATTGGTTTAATGATTTCAAAATCATCAATGCTCGTCCGCTCTTTATTTGATACATGCACAGGTGTCGATGCCGCACTGCTTTGAGATGCATTATCAAATGGAAGTCTCAAGTTTTCCTTAGATCTCTCATCAATAATTGGACTTTTTGTATCCATTAAATCACAAGCAAGTATATACTTTTCCCTGCATATGTCATAGGAAATTTGACATGAATAATTCAACAACTCGAGGGTTGTAGTAATATAAGAAATCTCTTTCAAATACTCTTGAATTACCGCAGAAGTTTCTCTATTCGGCCTCCAAAAGTGTCAATTACAAGAGCTTTGAGTTTGCTATGCTGTAAAACATCCTGCAAATCTTGCATACAAGCGAGCAAAAATTCAGATGACCCTTCTTTTGAAAGATCGGTGCCTGCCACACAGCGTGCTATGTCTGCCAGGTCAATCATCTGCCGGAAAAAAAATATATATATGATAAAGTGCAGATTCAGTCTTCATTTAACCTTGTAAGAATAACTATGTCTATAAGGAACAAGAACTGAATGCTTGAAAAATACTAATAAATATACTAAAAGAAATGCTAATAAATTACCAGAAAGAATAGTTAACATGCTTCACTGCCATAAAATAATCTCAAAAGAAAGAATTGATAAGGATGCCATCATTAAACACTAAATGCATAGCACAAGTTGTGAGTTTCAAAAACTGCTATCATGGAGAGTTGGCTACCATGAATGATCCAATTTAGGAGAAAAAGAAAGTTTCATACCCCATTAAAGAAACATAACCATCCATGACATGATTACAAACCTCAAATGCTCAAACTAGGTCGAGCTTCAAACAATTGAAGGGTGTTGGCCACCAACTTAAGATTGTTTCTACATTTTTCTTTAGAATTAGTTTTTTTTCAATTGTAACCATGACAAATTCAAAGCTTGATTAAGCAGTTGAATCAATGGCTACAAGTGAGAGGCACAAGATAACCCTCTAAAATGGAAAGTAAAACCAATTCTTGATAAATGATATTGCTGGTGAAGTAGATTGTGCAGTCTCAGAATCTAACTTTGCTCTCCATGTAAGTTTCATTTCTGAGATAGAAGAAGGTTTTCTAAATAAAAAACTTCTGCTAGAACCAACTAACCTGCTGGACATCTTCTAGCTCAGAAGGATTGTTGTGCTCTAACCAGAAGGAATCAAAATGACCAGCCCTGGGGGTATTTGCGGAGGAAATCGATGTCATGCTCCCAGCTGGTGAGGATGCACCATGGTTGGGTAGCTTTGCACCCAAGTGGCCTTTAAAGTTAACAGAGGGGGAGTGAGAATCATCTATAAAGGCAGTGTCCATCTCATGTATGTCCTCAAACATCCCTTCAACACCTCTATTTCTCCATTCACTTATTTTGGGAGACTGACCTTCAGTAATGACAGAGTTTGTACTTTGTACTCTCAAATTTTCAGGACTGCCATATGATGGATGAAAATTCATATTGCGCGAGTCGATAATCTGCTCCAGTATCTCTTCAAGGTTTGAGAGGCGTTCATCTATGTCTAGGAAATTTAAGTCACATTTATCTGCATATGCACATATATAAGAATGGGATTCGAGATGAGAAATTGGAACAATTTCTTCGCATATCCTACAGATTACTAAATCAGATCCGTCTAGAACTCGCCCCTGGTTGTCAATAGGATCATCTAAATTTTGTCCCTGCTCATGAAGCGACCTACAGTTCTGATTGTAACTAATATTCCCAGCAGACCTGTTATTGCCCTGACAAAAATGTTGCACTTGTGAAACTGAGTCATTTTTGGATTTTTGTGATTGCAACTTTTGTTCCAAAAACAGAGAATCCTTGTTGGAATTTAAGTCACTCTGATCAGTTGGCTGTTCAGAGCAGCAATATATTTCTGCAGGGAGAGAAGACGCAGCAATTTGTCCCTGCAACTTTTGCTTTACATCAACTTTCTGATTTAAAGCATAACCACTATCAGAATCAGCAATCCCACGCTTGGCAGCCCAGCTCATATCAACAGAAGGGACACTTTCCAGACATTTTTTCAATTTACGAAGAGACTTCTCATCAATTGGTTCACTGTCTTTCTGGAACTGTAATAGTCTTGTGCAGCGTGTCAATATGAAAAGCATGCGAGTAAACAGCCACTTGAGGATTCCTGTTTGACACTGTTGCCTTTTCTCTGTCAGATCTTGAACAATGTCTTCACATTTTGTACGAAACTGTGAACACTTCATCTCCATACAGAATCGAGACAGTGTCAGAAGATCTACAGCCAATTTCTGCTCTTCTTGCAAGGAGAAGTCAGTTTTCTCAAGGACATCCATGGCATCCCCGATTAAACTAGCCAGCTCTGTGTTTGCTACTGCTTTAGCAGCATCAAATCTTGAATGCAATGAACCCAACAGCTCCTGTTATCAACTCATGAGATAGAGAGAAAGAAAGTAGTAAAATTATTCTTGATGCTTAGAGTCAATAGAGTGAATTAAGATTTTCATCAAAGAAGCACATACATAACAGAGAAGTCTCCTTTTGTTTCACATACAATGCAAATAATTCAAGAATCTTTCGTATGGGGTTTTAACCCGTTTATGGCATACCAGTAGTCACTTTTTATATGATATAACCGTCATCTCTCAGAGAGATAATTTAGAATATATGGGTCATAAGAGATCAACAATGGCCCATTGAGAAAGGGGAAGTTAATAACCTGTTGAAGTAACAGGCTGTTGAAATATGACTAAGAAATTGATGCTACCATTAAAAAAAATAATTATGCATCACCTAATCAATTATTCTTTAAGTATACCTTCAAATCACTGTAGCTATGAGCCCGTGGTTGGGCAGGAGGAATGCCACCCTTTGGTCCTAATTCATGGGAAAAGCTTTTTAAGCCTTTTGACACTTTACTCCGGTTTGGATTCTCTGATGAAGAAATTTCCTCATTTAAATAATTGCATCCACTGGTAAATTCAGTTCCTGCACGCTCCTTTCTATCAGGCGTCTTAGCTTCCAAATTCCCCTCCTGCCCAAGAATATGCGTGCTTAATTAGTGCTTCCACTAAAGTACAGAGTCCAATCAAGCATAGAAGTACTACAAACAAACCTCAGAAGGATGCTAACCCCAGGCTCACCTCAACATTTGGAGAAACATCATTAATAACTTGAATGGATTCCTTTGATAAATAAGATGTGATCCATTGAGCTATGCTCTTTCCTTTACGGGAATCTTCAAAGAACATGAAATTAGAAAGTTATTTCAATTCAAGAAATAAACAGCAGTGTGATATCAGATTGAATTGTTCACTAAAAACAGATATCTTATTTTACACAAATGATCACAGAAGGAAAGTGAATCTGTAGAAAGCCTTCAAAGAAATTTCCCTGGACTAAAATATTAGCTTTTCATCAACAAGTATAGGATTCCAATCTATTGGAACAGATGTCACCATATGGCATAACCTTAAAAGGAAACCATATCTCGTTCATTCCTAATAAGAAAGGAAGAACAAGAGGGCCATCAACAAGAGGAAGAACAATATATTTGATCCTGCTAGTGCCAAGGACAAAAACTAATAACTTAGTCTTGGCAAACAAGGACATCACTACATCATTTTAACTAGCCATTATGCAGGCATATCCATCTTTATAGATTATGCTCGATATCCAACTAACAGAATCCAATTAGACCTTAAATAAATTCCTTCAGCTCTGCGGTGTCTCCCTCGCCAAATAATTCATTTATCAGCGAAGAAAAAAAAATACTTCACAGTTAGTTCTTATCCATAAAAATCATCCTCGGTACCTTCTTTAAGCTCCATCAAGAAAAGAACCATAAGCCATGCTGTCAACTCTTATTTTGACCTAACTTCTCGTGAGCCTTAAACATTTGATAATTTCACACAAGCACATGCCTCTATAGTGGGACTCCATAAAAGAACACAAAAACTAAAATTTCACACCAATCCCCTCACGTTTTCCTCGTTATCACCTTATTACAGTAACATTCTCGTCAACAAAAATTTCATCAGTTGAGCATTCCCTATAACTTGTTGAGATGAGTTGCCATCATTAATACCCACGCAACTAATTAACCCTGAAAATTGCTTTGCAGCTTGAAAAATCTCAATCAACTAGGAATTGATCAAATCAATTTTACACAGTTCCGCCAATTGGATTCCTATTTTAATTGTATAACTGCTTAATATATATATATAGTAAATAACGAGCTGGCTTTCATTTCCTTTATCCAAAAAAGAAAAAAAAAAAACAGCTGAGTTTCGTTTCTATCTCTAGTAAATAAATTAGCTTATCCTTCTTTACTGACTACTAATTTTAATTAAGATTCATCTTAACTATACGTAATTAACACCAAAAACAACGGAACAAAATCAATCTGAACTTTAAAATAAAATAAAATCGGACCTGCTTTGAAAGAAGCGCTCTTTCCACGACCCTGAGCCATCGGTTTCTGTTTATCCTTCACAGGAGGCCTTGAAGAAGCTACGACATGAGTCTTAGACTCAGTCAACTCGTCAGGTTTTGAGCTCAGTTGTTCCTTGGATGATACTCGCCGAGTCTTAATCCGATTCAGCCCCGTAGGAATTCCATTAGTAGCCTCTGCTGTTAATTCTTCTCTGCTCGGTTCCGTCATCTTAGAAATTTCTTCGAGGAAAAAGGTAACAAACCAGTTGACCCTCGTTTTGCTCTTGCGATCTTTTTGTAACGGAAACTAAAAAAAAGGACAGAGCCAGTGGAGATACAAGCCAAAGTTAGTTAGTTAGGATTGAATTGAAACGCCCACGCCAGAGCAAGGAAGGGTCGTTTCTGGTGGTTCGTTGGTTCGCTTTGTTCTATTCAAACTTTGAGAGAGAGCGTCAAAAAATAATATATTATTATTATTATTATCATGTTAGGCAAGCCTTTTTTAAAAACAAAAAAAAAAAAATCTTTTTTGTGACTGTGGAGTTCGGTTTTATGATTAGGAAATAATTGAAATTATTAAATAAATCAGAAATAAAGATTCAAAGCTTCTCACCATGTCATCGATGATCCGTGAAAATGCGATCTGTAAAAAGTTTGAGTTTCTCTCTTCTACCTGCTGGAAATCTAAGGAAATTCCATTTCCATAGAAGAGAGAAACTCGAGAGAAAATTCTCTACTTTTATATATATATATATATATATAGAAACACGGAGTTTAAATTTGAGGGGTGATTATGGATTAGATTAGATCCCATTCAAACCCGTAATCCGCTTTAATCGTTCGTTTTAGGACGGAAAAGAATTTAATTATTTTCTTTTTATAAAAAATAGAATTCTTTTTCTTTTTTATAAGGTATTTAATTTAAGGGTATAAAATGTGAATGGGTTTTATTATGTTTATCCACAAAAAAAATACCCATAATATGAAATTAAAAACAAAATATTTAATTTTAGTGTATAAATATCACTTTCTTCTACCATGAGTTATCTACATTCTGGTCCGCTGAGTATGGCATTGGAATTCTTCCACTTGGATTGGACAGAGTCTTCTCTTAGTGCTCTCAAAATCAAGTGGAGGACACGTGGATCCTTCGGTGGAGGGGATTATACATGTGCAGTAATTAACACCGAACACATACTATACTAGATATTAAAACACCAAGGATACCAGCACTGTTCATGCACCCACAGAGTATTTTTTGATAAATTATTTTGGTCCTTTTAGATGATTTAATCTTGATTTAAGACCAATTGCGTATGATTTTATAGTCAAGAATGGGAGTGAAAGAATTGAAACCAAAAAAAAAAGGACTTCAAACATGGATGACATTCCAAAAATTTCAATAAATATACATTTTAGTTGTCTAATTTTCAAAATGATACAAATCATATGATTTTGGTGTCTCAATCTTTTTCAATTTTAATTTTGGTATAAAAATTTATTTTTTTATTTTTTAGTTCTTGATTGAAAGAAGAGAAAAGGATGGTTGCTAAATTCAAGTGGTAAAGAGAAAAAAATATTATTAACACCGATTTATACCACTAAAACAGTTGTTGTTTATGTTAAATGGTTTCATTTGATGAAGAGGGTTCATATTAGTTTTTTTACCTTTAAAGTTCAAGAAAAAATATATTTGAGTTCAGTTTGATTTTTAGTTGTAGGTTAATTTTGGTTTTAGAGATGGTTTTTTAGTTTTTTTAGGCAATAGATAGGTTTATAATGGTTGGAAATATGTTTTTAGGTATTTTTGGTTAAAAATATGTTGAAATATTGGTTTTTGGGTCAAAGAAACTTAAGCCATGATTTTTTGACTATCATATTGGCTAAAATTTAATCAAATCAAACAACATGTTATCTTATTTTTAAAAAAAAAATTGGGTAAGACGGCATGTTGTCCGTCACAGTTGCAACAAAAAATAAATAAGGATCAAGTTGTGTGGCCATGCCAAGGAAGACCTGTGCATGGCCTTGACAAAATGGGTCAAGCCTAACAGCTCTTGTGCTTTGCTTATTTCTTTTTGTTTTTCTAAAATATTTTTTTCTTATTCTTTTTTAAAATCAAAATTTTTTTATATGGTTCTTTTCTCTAATTTTTCTATTTATTTATATTTAGATTAATACATGTTTTCTATTTTATTTTGTTTAGAGAGCATCTTTTTAATGACAATTATATTTTTAGTTATGTATTTAAAATTTAAAGAGTTTTTATAATTAGTTTCTATTTAAAAAAATATATATATTATTTTCAGATAATATTTCTAATATGTGCAGTATTGCATTGTGTTTTTTCTCCTTTTATTTTATTCAATCAATTTAATTTATGTCTATTTCTATTATTGTTTGCTTGAATAAAAATATTATTTTACTGAACAAATTTAGCAAACACAATATAATAAATTTCCCATTTTGATAAATTAAATATCTTGATTTACATTTGTTTCTTAATTTTTCTATTTCTATTTTTATTTGTAGTTATGGTTTATAGTTTTTTTCATTTATTAACATATATAATTATTGATTTATTTGATTACATGCATGCATAAGTTTTTTTATTTTCATTTAAAAAATACAAAAACATGTCGAAAAAGTCTATGTATACAATTTTTTTAATTTGAAAAAAAAATATTTGACCAGAGCAAAGTGCGGGTCAACTATCTAGTATTTTATAATTATCCATGACTTTTTTTTGTTACAATTGTTGTTTTTTTAATTTGTTTTACCTGAAAAATTATTAAATTAATATTTTTTAAAATATTAGATGATTTTAATGTACTGATGTCAAAATAAAAAAAAATTATCATGTTAATTATTTTCAATTAAAAAATATTTTAAAAAAAACTAACATCACAATATCAAATATATAAATAGGAATGTTTTCATAAAGATAACATTAGAATTGATGTTTTCTAAAATAATTATTCAAATAAAAACTAAAGGTTTTTTTCTCTAAACTAAAAGTACAGTGTTTGAGGAAGGAACAAACTCCAACTCGCATTCCTCTTAAGATTGTGGATGTGATATGTTTTCAAATCCAAATCAGGATGCTCGACAGTCGTATCAAATTTGAAGGGTTTAATACGTGATTGTTGCTGTGATTTAAAATATCTTGCAAAGGTTTTTTTTTTATTTAGAAATATATTAAAATAATATTTTTTAAAAAAGTTTTTAATATTAGAACTACAAAATTATTAAAAATATATATATTAAGAAAATATCAATTTAAAATTGATACTTTATCAAGCTAACTATACTTTTAAAACACATAAATACAGTTTCAAGCTCACAAACAAACAGTGCTTAATCTTTAATCTTGTGCTGGGCGGCATGTTAGATCAGGTAAAGACTACTACTCTCAATGACATGGGAATAACATCTTATCCATTATTATTAACCTTGTGCGAGTGCGACTACAGGCTAATTAAGTTACAACACTGAAGGCTCAAATGGCGCTGGTAATCCAGAAGAACAGTCCAAGGACGCATCTAAAAAGAATACCAACACCACAGGTTGGAATATTACAGCAAATTTATCCTGCAACTCAATTGCTATCATCCACAACTTGATTGTTTGCGTATAGATTCTCCCTTCTTTTAGGGTAAACTGTAGATTCCAGGGCTGGACCCCTAAATTTTAGCTCTGAAGATGCTCTGTAATTGGGATCAACAGAAGTAGGTCTAGCATTGGCATCAGCAGAACTCGGCCTGAAGGAACTGGTTGCTCCCCCGGGGTATCGCGAAGGAGAAGGATACCTCCTTGATGGAGGTCTCAATCCACTAGCCCTTAAGTCCATCATATCACTGCTTCTTGAAGATGAATCTACAAATGACCTGTCTGCAGGGGCCGACGACCCTAATGGAGCTCCAGTTGTAGTAGATGTGGAGCTAAAAGGATCGTCAGGCCCCCACGATGTAAGTGCTTCCTTCTTCTTGGCAAAGAATTGCCATGCTCCAAACAGAAAGAGTATGAAGAACAACACGGGACTTGTCCATAGCATTGTGTTGAATTCTCCTTTAAATATTGGAAGGTTAGAACGATACATTCCCACATACCCACTCCCGAGGCCAAGAACAAGAAGTTTTTCACGGTCACTCGCAATTAATGGTATGACCCTTCTTCTCTCGATGTTTGCATCTGCAGACTGATAATTCAGAAATGAGGATTTGATCTCATCCAGAAGAGCAGAGAAGAGAAGGCGAGGCCCCCCAACCCTAACATAATGCTGAGATGAAACATTGTACACAAAAACCTTCTCTTCGTTAACAACAAACAAGTAGCCCTTAATCGATTGTAAGGCAAGAGGTTCATCCATCTCGAATTTTCTCTTGGATCTGACCCTGCATTTGAAGTTCATTATATCCCCTAACAACAATACATTAATCAAATCCCCTTCTGATGTAAATCCATATGCTTTAGACCGTTCAGTGGCATCAAAAACATAATTCCGAGCAATAGTTTGGTTCAAACCTTCACATTCAGATTCTCTGACTTTCATGCTCCTCAAATCTATTGACCCTGCACCACTCTCTGTCAAAAACAAAAGCCTTTGCTTCAAGAATGCAAGTGGTCTACTTGTGGGAATAGCAGAACCATGAACAGTCCCATTTTCCCTAAAAACCCTAATCACCCCACTAAGATCCGATGACAAGATATACCTTGATCTGCCGACATGATGCACTTCCAAGATACTTATAGGTGAACCTTGTTCCCCATTCTCAAGGAACGCAAACTTACCAACATTTTCCATAGAAATTGTGCTCCAATCCTCCCCGTTCGACACATCACGAAGTTTATGCACCAAAACTGCCCCATTCTGATGCCCTGTTACCACAGTACTCTCATTCCTATAAGCCGATAAATACGAGACCATAGCTGTAATTGGTGAAGAAGACATTGTGTAAAACTCAACCACAACATCCCCATTCCTTAAAAACACATAAACCCTCCCTCTATCATCACCAACAGCTACATACTTGCTAAGCCCCTCGTAATCTCTAAATGGCAAAACATGGATACAAGTTGCATCAGAATCTAATTTCACAGCAGACACGAATTGAAACCTCTCTGACCAAAATGGACTGTACTTTGTAACTGAAACAGCCCCAACTCTCTCTCCATCTCTAGTCTTGGCCTCTAATCCCTCTTCTTCAACTTTTTGAACCAATCTCTTACCATCAAAACTTCCCTGATTAACCCTTTCTGGCTCTTGATTCTGTTCTCTATCAACAGATGCTACTTTTGGTAACTCAGATAATTTAGGCTCTAATTTAGCAACTATTTCACTGAGGTTCCTCACTAGTTGTTCAAGTTTATTTAATAAAACTTCTTGTTGATTAAGCTCAATTCTAGAGTCAGTCTCGCGTTCACGATAAGGAGCATAGTGGATATCATGCTCGAGCTCTTGCTGGGTTGAGACGGAGCTAGAGTCTGCCAAAATTCTAGACGGGGAACAAGAAATGAAAAGCAAATAGAGGAAAAAGAACAACTTGCCTTGGTGGGTATTTGCCATTGAAGAAGCTTGACAAAGTTGTGTATCAGTGTGTTGCTGTTGACATATTTTGTACAGTGGAATTGCAGATCTTTGGTGTCTGGATCTAAATATTGTAGGGAAGTTAGCTGGAATCTATGCTAGTTTTGCTAAATCTAAGGTGCGAGACATAAGATATTTCGGATCAGAAGACGGTTTTTTTTTTTAGGTTATTCTTGACTTGTAGCATCCACGACCTTGTTACTGATTTCTAGCTAAATTATCAACATTAAAAACAAAATTAAAAGAAGAAGCACTTCTCCTACTTTTCCTTTCTTTCTTTCTTTTTTTTTTTTTCAAGTCAATGCTTTTTTTTTTAATTTTATTATTTAATATCAAATTTATTTTTACATGATTATCATTTTCTCTCGATCGAATCACAAGTTTAATGAATTAATCTGATTAACTCGGGTTTTTTTTTTAATTAACTTTTTTTAAAAATTTATTTTTTAATATTCGATTGATTGAAAATTAGATCTCATAATTTGTTTTATTTACTTTCTATTAAGTTATTTTGACCTCAACACCAAGAATAGTGCTTAACAGATTAACTCGAGTTGAATCAGGTTTTTATATCCTTTTTTTAATTAATTTTTTTTTCAATTCCATCATTCGTATTGAGGTGGTTGAAAATTGAATTTCATAATCTCTTTTGTTTAGCTTTATGTAGGGATATCTTGGTCTCATGATTAAAATTGCGAGTTTTGATATTTTAACCCTGGTTAAATCGGGTTAATTTTAAAATTTTAATTTATAAAAGGTTATCTCAATCTCAAGACTCGGGTCAAGGGTCCTTCAACACTGAATTTATTTTTTATTTAGGTTATTCATATATCATGACTCGAGTCAAAAGATTGACGGGTTAACAAAACTGACTCGGTTTTTTTAATTGACTTTTTTTTCTCAATCTCATCATTTAATATTGTGTTTGATTAGGAATTATGTTTCATGATTTATTTTAGTTTGTTTTTTATTAGGTTATCTCAATCTCATGAGCCGGAAATAATATTTAACAGGTTAATCCAAGTTGACTTGACTTATTTTTTATGTCATTTTTTTAATTAAATTTTTTATAGATTTCATCGTTTAACTTTGGGTATGACATGGTAGACTAAGAATTGAGCTTAATAATTTGTTTTGATTTGCTCTCTATAAGGTTATCTCAATCTTATGACCAAAGTCACGCATTTGATAAGTTAACCCGGGTTGAATCAAGTTGTTTTTTTATTTTTTTCCTATGAGGTTATCTCGGGTCATGACCCAGATCGCATGTTTGGCACATGTACTAAGGTTATTTTTTACTATATTTTTTTAATCTCATCCTTCAACATTGGATTAAAAATTAAACTTTGTAATTTATTTCAATTACTTTCTATAGAGTTATTTTGGTCTTATAACCCGGGTTGTGAGTTTAACATGTTAATTCAGGTCACTTTTTTAGATTTGTTATTTAATTGATTTTTTTTTTCAATTTATTTCTCCAACATTGGGTTAATCAAGAATAAAGTTTAATAATTTATTTTGATTCGTTACCTTCATAATTTCTTTTGATTTGCTTTCTATGTGGTTATCATAATATCATAACCTGAGTAGCAAACTTGATATGTTAACCCGGGTTAATTCAAGTGAATCTACTAAATTGTTATTTTAATATTAAAAAAAATTATCTTGAAATTTTTTTGAATCAAACTATATTTTTACAGGTAATCTGAGTTGTTTTTTTGACACGCAAGCATCACATCAGATCAACCCACACACAATTTAAATATTTTTCTACTATTAAATAAATATTAGCAATATCTAACAAAAAATTTACATTAAATTTTTGTTTCATGAAACCCGTTACGTGTAACATAATGCGAGTAAAAAATTTAATTTTAGCTAAAATAGCTAAAAAGTCATTTTAACCGTCATTTAAAAGAGTCATGCATATTTTATAATTATTTTTTTGAATAGCTTGAAATTCAAACACTATATTTCAACGCTATCTTTGCTCAATCGTCCTCCATGGTCTTCTTCAAATTAATCTTGCTCAGTTGCCCTGCATCTCTAGTCCAGACACCAACCATAGCAAACCATTTTCTTGAAGCCACTTTTGAATCAAATCCAAACTTGCATTTCTTCCCAACCTCCGAAGATGGTTGATTAAAAGTATTGGCATGAATCCATACCCATGCTTTCCTCCCTCGTCAAGTCAACCTTGATAATCCCTGCACCATTCTATTTCAATGGCATCAACTAGATCATCAATCAGTTCATCAGGGATGCCGTTCTCCAATTTCTTTCTCTCTTCATGTCAAACACAGATTTGGGGACATCATTCTTGTAAACATAAACCCTCGACAAATTCCCAAATAAAAGATGAAAACTAAAATAACAGCAAAGCATCCTCTTGTTTAAGGTTAGCAAAGATGTATTACGCACAGCAAAGCTCGAATTAGAAGGGGCCAAAGTCTTTCAAAAATCCATATCCACTAAGAACACAAGATCTTCATTTGGTTGCAAGAACTGAAGAACCCAGGATTCAAAAACTAAAGTTGCCTCATTCCCTCCAATATCTTGGAAAAAAATATTCTAAGTTCTAGCAGAGTAGACTTGGGTCTGAACCCTAAACTGAAAAACAGAGATTCTATTATCATACTATAAGGATCAAAACCATCCAGATTGAAGAAAGGAAACTCAAATCTAGAAAAGCGATATTCAATGAAACTCGTGGCAATGCCAAGAGATTGGTGAATGAAACCCCATGAAAACAAGTATACACATCTTGGTAATAACTCGTAGTAATAATAAAGATGCCCATATAAACAAACAAAGGGGAAAGCAGATCAACCATTAAATGCAAATTATAACTTAAAGAATCCCTTTTGAGATCGAGCTAAGAGCATCTCCATCACAAAAAAAAAAAAAAAAAAACTATATTAAAAAGTCAAATTGATAAAATGATTACTTGGAAGATTTTATAAAAATTATTTTTTAACGTATTTTTAATTATAAATATATTAAAATAATAATTTTTAAATTTGTTTTAAAATAATTCAACCGCACTCTATACACTTCAAAACTCAAACCACTGATTCTCTCTAGTTAAGGACATGTAAAGCCAACCATGTATAAAAACCTGTTTGGCTTAGCGTCTGCGGCAACGTTTTTTATTTAACTGTGAATTCATCTCGTTTGGTTAACGCAGTTTTCATGCATAGGCCTCACCATTAAATGCGTTCAAAACTTAGTTTTGTATAAGCTATTTCCACATGCTTTTTGCAATGCTACGTTTCTACTCTGTTTATTTTTTGTAGATAGGAGGCGAGAAGGAGAAGAGGAAAAACAGAGGGAAAAACAAAAAGGACCGTTATCCATCAGTGGAGAGCAGCTCCTTTTCACCACCGGCCTCTGTCGTTCTCGCCGCCGCGCTGCTCTTCCGCTTC